>BSQZ01000004.1:15432006-15707006 GCA_033239005.1 Lamellibrachia satsuma
ATACATACCTAATACCTTATTACGTGCACAGTCTATTCATGCACCTTGTATATCAAATATCATAACATATTAACTATAACAGTAGCACCACTAAACATGATCAAATCTGAACTTATGAAGTGCTCTATACATGTATTAGCTAATGACTGCAAGTGGTCAAAATCTCATTAAGCCCTGTTGAACATTCTTCTCTAAGGTCCCACAAATATATTTTCCCATCTTCCAACATATTCCCCAGCTGCTCCATCACAGCCATTTCCACCTGCAGATCAAGATCTTTCTCGAATGGTATCTGGCCAACTTGCCCAAGGACACGCCTCATGCAAAGAAATGTGCTCTCTCATTTAAGCTGTCAATTGTTTTAGTAGGCACCCTTTCACATGGTTTGTCAAACAAATGCATAGAATGCAATGAATGTTGCAATGTGTACAGAATGAGTTACATCATAGTGGTTCATACAACGATGAAAAGGCAAACGACGACCAAAAAGCGAGAGCCTCATTAAATGCAGATGACTTAATAAAGAAAAAAATCTTATTAATGAGCTGACATCTAGTAGAGTTTTAAAAAAGATTTACAAATATGCATACACGCACGTACATATTATTTATAAAACTTAATCCTTCCTCTATAACATTTTATGTTGCACCTAATCAATGTGACTACTGGGAAACACTTAATGTATGCTACCCCCAAGAAAAACAAATGTATCTGTAATATATTGATGTTTCAGAACATTTTCGAAACTGTTACATATACACTAACACAGCACAAACATTTGCGACATAAATTACCTGAAAATAACGAGATGTTAAATCCTGTCTTTTGTCGATGCGTACAGCTGTAAGCCACACAGGAAATAACCATATTTGTTGTCCCACAACTTTCTCCAGCAAGCCTCCAAAATGTTTGTCTTGAAGAGTTTAACAGTAATGCACGTATAAACAACCCAACTGCCCACACTTATAACACAACTGCTGGGATCACCCTCAAGCAAATTATTTATCAGTCTGGTGGCCATGCCCCATTAAGAACAAATGACAATGACAAATCTTCAAGTTAATTGGTTCCTGGTGTCATCGTCACTGGCTACTAGCCCGATAAGTTTATATTTCTCTGGTAGCCACCTCATCTTCATTGCTTTTGTTTGCCTTAGGCTTATATTGTACATGATAATGGCGAGGAAGAAATGCATTAACTTACTTACTCACTTACTTACTTACTTACTTACATATGTTAGACAACTATCTGTAACATGCTATGTTCACACTATAAATAGTACTACCCTATGTGTCATGCAGTGGATGCAAATGTTTCTGCCGTGCAATGAAATGCCGGCCAGTGGTCCACGCCCGCTTCACTGCAGTGAGCTGGCTTATCGCTCTTGTTTATAGGGGGGATTATTAATGATGTAACTCTATGCCCTGATCGCATAAACACAAGGAGCGATGACGTAGCACTCACAGCAAGAGCAGGACCGGGAAGAGGGATGAGATCGGGGCTTTACAAACACTATCTACTGACCAAACTCGTAGTGGTTGAGCAAGTCACCTGCTGCCGTTTAAAAATTTAGGCAATTTCTTTCACCCCACTTTGCCTGTGTCTTAAGGAAGAGACATTAGAAGCCGTTGGTTCTAAACTATGTCTTTTCCATGAGAAGTAAAACATCCCACGCAGACAAATATGTGTCGTTGACTCACTAATTCTAGAGAAGGACACTCTGAAATAAACCATTAGTCATGTTAATGGATTATCGGACATACTGGAAATTAAATAAGTAAATACAAAGCAAATAACATTAATAACATACGCGTCGGTATAACTCGACGTTTTTGCTGATCCCTCCTCACACAACGAGAAACAAACTAATGCAATTTGATGTCATCGTACTGGCAAATTGTATAAGTTCATTGGGAACCAGTTAATCTATTGACCCTGACACAACAAAAAACAAACTAATGCAATGGCATCGTACTGACAACTGCTATAAGTTAATTTGGAACCAGTTAATCTACTAACCATGGCACAACTAGGAACAATTTGGCTTCGTTGTTGGTTTTCTAGAGAAACCTAATTTTTAAAGTGGGAACATCGTTGTTACGATGAACACATTTATCAGCAGAGTACTGGATTGAGAGAAATCAACTGAAGTTGAACGGAGAGAAGTCATAGGCAACCATCTTCCTCACAGCAAAACAACGAGTTGATTTACCCACCGAAGTATCATTGACAATAGCTGGACACCGAGTTATACCGAAGTCGTCTGTGCTCAACCTGGGCGCATTGTTCGACAGCGGACTAACGGTGTTTGTCTTCGTTGAGATTAGTAATATGAAAATCTCATTTAAAATTTGCGGTTCTTTTTGTAAAATCATGGGACGGAAAAGGGCTCGTTCGCATTCGTCCACCAACGCTGGGCCTGTTCCCTTATAGCACTGTGCACGCGACGACATTCCTTTGATGGTGTTTAGTCATGCGAATCCGCTATGTCAAAGTTGACAGGATAAATATATGCAGCAGCAATCACCCCAATTGGGCGAGGAAGATACATCTACAAATGATAAGTATTTACTGGTAAATAACCGTTAACACTGCATTATAATTATACAAGCTATAGCTTAGTTAAAGTTGATGGAATACACTTGACGACTGCTACGAAGTTTTAGTATTGTGTTAACACCAGTTTTTATGTGAAATATTTAGCTTTCTCAAGCTGTCATAACAGACAAGCCGCCATTAAAGTACCGGTCACGCTTGACGTGCTTCGTTACGTAGTCTATGTCACTTGATTAGGGTGGCCCAAATAAATAACCGCTACCTGTACAATTCGTACATAAAGATTTAGTCACCATATATTTCCTCCTTTACATTTTCATCCTCAGTCAATGATAGTAATAGTAAGTACATTTAAAAGTGTCCCAAATAGTTATGAAGACCGCCTTAAAGAATGTGGTATAATAACCATAGACATAAGAATGTGGTTTAACAAACAATGAGAGGTTAAAAGAAGATCAAACTGAAATATTTTATATATTAAATGGGTATAAAAAATATTGATAGATAGTAGAATTAGAGGACATGGGGTAACATTGGTAAAGGATCAGTGTAGGTTGGATATCAGGAAGTACTCGTTCTCACAGAGGACAATAAATGAACGGAACACATTATCCACATGTTGTGTAACTGGTAGCAGCGTGTTTAAAAACAAGGTTGACACATATCTCAGGAGGACGGGTTACGCGTGGCTTCCTCGTCCACTTGCCATCTGGGCCTTTGCTTGGATAGTAATCTTATATGTGGAAAAGTCCAGTCAGAGGCGCTTAAAATGCGTGTTAACTAGTTAAATATGATGCATAACGTATATAAATGAATTAGTTAAATAATAAGATTAGTTAAAAACATAAACACATACATAAGCATCACGTACTTATTACAAACGTCATCAACCCGTCATCTGTGACGATGTGTCATGGCGTCTACATTAGATTAGGACCTGATGTTTCCAAAGTAAAACATTGCATACTACTTCGCCATGTCGCGTGACATAACCCGACAGGTGAAGATAATGTTGTCTCATGAAGGTAGAGATCAGAAGGTATATTCACCCATCAAAATAACAATTCATGCCTACTTTGCCCTTGCCAGACCCTTTGTTCAGAACTGTAGTACAGTTAGGGATGCCTATACACAGAGACACAAACAGAAAGTTAGAAATGATCCCACGTCGTGCAACCCGGTATGTTTTGCATTGTCATCACAATTTTTCTAGTGTGACAGACATGCTACACACATTTAGATGGATGCCTCTAGCATACCGCAAGGCTGATGCTAAGCTGCATGATGTACACAATTGTTGATTGTCTAGTGGGAATTCTTTTAAATCAATACCTTGTTCATGTGAATATTATCAATAGCAGACATTCTTTTTCCCAGTACTGTTGGACTTTGGAACTACCTCCCTCAACACATTGCTAATCTAAACAATCTGGATACGTTGAAGAGTAACATTCAGACACTTCATTATTCAATACTTTACATGCAAAACAAATCTTAACTGTACATAAGTTATTATTTTTGTATTCGCTGATTGGTCTGCCTGTAATATCGGCATGTTGAGGCTCGGCAGAATTTTGGAAGAAGAAGAAGAAAGAGTTTTAATTTAATGACACAAGACGTAGGAATGCGAACGCTAGTTACGTGCAATCGTTAGCAACGCTAAGCGTGTTTCAACGTTTGTTAAGTGATTGGTTTATACCACAATCCACTCTGATGCGCAGTCTAAGCTGAACACGGTATCTGCCCTGTCTGTCCATACACCCGAGTGCCGTACCCAGAAGCCGCACCTGTTTGTGTGTGTGTGTGTGTGTGTGCGTGCGTGCGTGCGTGCGTGCGTGCGTGTGTGTGGCCAACCGTGACCATAAAGTAAACACGACATCAGCTGGTGTCTGTTGATCAACACATCCGACCAGCCAGGAACCTTGACCTTGTTAATGAACTCAACCGCAAAACATTAGTGCGACATCACATCACGAGAAATCTACACGGGGGAGGAGAGCTACTAACAGACATGTTAAGATCAGATACCTACAATTACGTGTATCTACAAACTATCGCATTGTCGCAATGACGATATTGTCTTCACAGCATGACACACGCACCTAGTATAGAGCGAGGCTTGACTGCAGCATAGAAATCAAACGTGAGCGCCCACGTAACAAAATATCACAGAACTCTGATGAGTTTGGAAGTTAATGTTGTATATTACAAGAGTAACAGGACTATATTGTGCCAGACGACGCCGTATCACCGCCAGATCACTTCTCCGCTAGGGTGACCTGCTGGAGTATAGGAGTGGGGAATTATGGTGGAATAAAGGTAACACGGACGGGCAGATTTAGGACGGGTTTAACAAGATTTGCCATCCAAGCCAAAGGCCCAGATGGCAAATGGACAAGGAAGCCATTGACTTATCGAGAGTCCAACAATGTTCACCTACTTATAACCCGCCCTCCTGAGATATGTGTCAACCTTGTTTTTAAACATATTCACGCTGCTAGCAGTTACACAATCTGTAGACAATTTGTTCCATTCATTTATTGTTCTCTGTGCGAACGAGTGCTTCCTGATGTCCAATCTACATTGATCCTTTACTAATTTTACCTGATGTCCTGTAGTTCTGCTATCCTTCTTGAGTGAGAAAAACATATTTCTATCAATATTTTCATACCCAATTCAATATCTTAAAAACTTCAATCTGATCTCCTCTTAACCTCCTTGTCTCTAGAGTTGTTAAATCACATTCTTTCAGGCGTTCTTCATAACTAAGGTCTCTAAGTTCTGGAATCATTTTAGTTGCTCTCCTTTGTATGCGTTCAAGCGTATCTATATCCTTCTTACGATATGGTTTCCATGCTTGTATACAGTATTCTAAATGAGGTCTAACTATTGCTTTATAAAGAGGTATAATTAACTTTTTTCCCTTGTATGTTATGTTTCTTCTAATCAATCCAAGAATTTGATTACCCTTTGAAGCTGCAATACCACACTGCTCTGAAACTTTCATATCAGCGCTTATTATAACTCCTTTTAAGTCCTTTTCTTTTACAGTAGTACCCAGAACAGTATCTCCCATTTTATAGTTTACATTCACGTTCCCATGTCCTGTATGTAGGCATTTACATTTTCCAAAATTGAACAGCATCTGCCATTTCTCAGACCATTTCACTAATCTGTCTAGATCGTTTTGTAAATGTTGTTTATCACCATCAGTATTAAAATTTCTAAACAGTTTTGTGTCATCCGCAAATTTCAGTACGTTACTTGTTATACTGTCGTCCAAGTCATTGATATAAATTAAGAATAATATAGGTCCTAATACTGATCCTTGAGGTACCCCACTCAAAACCGATTTCCAATTTGAAACTTCTCCATCTACTACAACTCGTTATCTTCTGTCAGTCAGCCAGTGTTCTATCCAGTCAGTTATGCTATCCCCGATACCATGGGCTTTTAATTTAAGTAGTAATCTTTGATGTGGCACTTTGTCAAAAGCTTTCTGAAAATTTAAGTAGATAATATCTACTGGCGATCCCACGTCTATGCACTTAGTGATTTCTTCCAAAAAAACATAACATATTTGTTAAGCATGACCTCGCTTTAAGGAATCCATGTTGAGATGAATTTAATAATTTATGCTTAACGAGGAAGTCCACCATATGGTCTTTAATTAACCTCTCTAATAATTTACAAATCACTGACGTTAAACTCACTGGTCTGTAATTCTCTGACTTATTTCTCGAACCCTTTTTAAATAATGGTATGATGTTTGCTTCTTTCCATTCAAACGGAACAACTCCCTATTTTAATGATAAGTTGAATACTCTTGCAAGTGGTATACTGATTTGATCTACTGTTTCCATTAGTAATTTTGGAGGAATCCCATCCACTCCCGGTGATTTGTTATCCTTCATTGCCTTTATTTTCTTAGCTACCAATTCTGGAGTTACAACTAACGGTCCTAAATAGTCAGATTTAGCCCCCTGAAATTTAGCATCAGCAACTGGTAATGAATTAATATCTTCTTCGGTAAACACTGAACTGAAGTAACAATTTAGGTCTTCCGCCATTAAAAACCCCTGTGATATTATATTTCCAGCACTGTCTTCTAGAGGTCCAACCTTGTCTTTTACGTTTTGTTTACTCCTGACATATGCATAAAAAACTTTTGCTGTCATGTTTTATGTTACATGCCAGTTTTTGCTCATAGCTTCTTTTAGATTGTCTGATTTCAGTTGTAGCTGCATTAAGTGCCTCTTTGTATTTTGCATAGTCTTCTTCCTTTCTGGTACGCCTATAAACCCTCCACATAGTTTGTTTTAGCATTATTTTTCTAATTGCCTCTTTTGACAAGTGTTTCTTACTACACCGTTTTCCTTGTTTTTGGAAGGGGACAAATTTATTGATGATACTCTCAATTTCATATTTTAGAATATTCCAACATTCAATTGCGGTCTTATTCATCAGCATGTTATTCCAATTTAGCTTTGCTAAGTATTTTCTCATATATTTGTAGTTACCTTTGTGGAAGTTTCTCTTGTACGGTTTCTTATTTTTACTTTCTGATTTTACATTGATGTCAAAATGTATTTGATTATGGTCACTATTACCCAATGGTTCAAATATTTTTACATTGTCCACTAATTCTTTTTGTGATGACAAAACTATATCTAATACATTTTCTCCCCTGGTTGGTTCTAGCACGTGCTGAGTAAGAAAGCTATCCTGGATTAAACATAGAAATTGTTGATCCTCAATCCCTGTGCTCTCTAGAGAATTCCATTGTATGTGTCCATGGTTAAAATCTCCCATTATGATACATTCCCCTTTACTAACTTCCTTTATAGCGTTTTTTATTTTTGTGTTTTCCTCTTCGTTTATGTTTGGACTTCGGTAAACTAATCCAATAGTTAATTTTGAATTTCCTGAAAGAATTTTGCACCAAACAGCTTCATCGCAATCTGCTTCCCTTTCTAGTTTTATTTCATAAGCCTGAATAGATTCTTTAACATATATAATAACTCCCCCGCCCCTTCTTCCTATTCGAGCTTTCCTAAACATTACGTATCCTGTCAGTCCTAATTCAGCATCTGTTATATCTATGTTGGCCCATGATTCAGTTATACCAATTATGTGAGGGTCAATATCTTCTACCATAATGTTTAATTCGTTTTTCTTATTTACTATGCTCCTTGCATTTAAACATACGCATCTATAACCTTTTTCAGAGATGTTTTTCGGATGATTTGATATTAGTTTATCTGTGCTAGTGGCCTCTTGTTCTGCTTGAGACACCTCTAGGTAACCCCCCTGCACTTCTAGTTTAAAGAATGTTTACTTCCAAAAATATTTGTCATTGTACCCAAGTCGCTCTCTAATGCTGCTGAAATTACAGGTAAAATCCCTGACAGTATTACCTGCTCAACATGCGTCTGTTTTAGTGTTCTGACCAACTGCCTATATTTCCTAACTATGGCAGTTGTACCCTCCCTCTCTACATTATTTTTTCCTACGTGTACTAAAACAGATCCGCCCTTACCCGAGCCTACGATGTTTTTTACCCTCTCAGTTATCGCCTCTATTTTGGCTCCAGGCAAGCAGACCACCACATCATCTCCCTCTGTCGGTCTTCCTAACTATCGAATTCCCCACAAACACCCTCGCTCTTTTCCTCACCCCCTCTATCACTGCTGCAGAATAACTCTTCCTTTCGATCCCCTCCATCACATTCTGTCCTGACCCCTTCCCTCTTGTCTCCCCTACTCCCTTCTCCTTCACTCCGATTGTCTTCCCTCCCGTTCCTTTCCTTCCCGTCTCCTTACGTCCTGTCTCCCTATGACCTGTCACCTTCCCACCTCTCAGCTTCCTCCCAGGCTAAGGTGAGCTCTCCCTAGCATCTCTTGTGTCTTTCCCCACTTTATCGTCTACTGTTCCCCCACCGGAACTGCTGGCACAACTCCCCTGTTCCCTTCCCACCATTGCCACAACGAGCAGCCTCAGCTCTTCCAACTCCACCTCTAGTTCCTTCATCTTCGCGCATCCCCTACACTCAAAACTAAAACTATCTGCCTGGACCTCAGCCCAGGACTTCTCGCACCCAGACTTGACGAAGTCCACCCGGTGCGTGAACTCTTTGTTGCTGGTATAGGACATCATGTTTGTTCTCAATGGTGTATTGAAATATTGATACCCATATTCGCCGTGTTACTGTTGCATAGTTCAGTTTCAACATTTAAGCTTCACTTGGGGATAGATCATATGCATGATATTGTACAGGGTGGGCCCATGTATCCTGCGAAGAAAATCATGTTTGTTTTGTGCAACACTGAAGCCTTTCTAAACGTTCTCACGAATTTCGGGATAGCACCTTTGCTGGAAAAATTACGGTAATCTGGGTATTTATCGATAAAGATGTTTGACTATTTTGGAAATAGTGTTTTTTCAGTATACTTCAGTGAGAAATAATCATTTCTGCGTTGTCAGTTGCTGAATAAATGTGCCAACACTTACATCAGGACGTACACAACCCAACTGAACATTAGACACGATGAACAAACCTTCTAGAGTTTCAAATTGGTTTACATCGGCTTAAACTTGTACTCACGGGTAACCGTGCTTACTGCGGTAGGGGCCGTTCACAATTGTCGATATTTACCCATTCTTACAAGGTGTACTAAAGGGTGCAGGGGGCAAATCATCCTGTCCAATCAATGGTCTAAACGCTTCAATTTGATGTGATACAATTATACAGGCATCCTGACGATTGATCTAAGAGAAACTAGGAAGTATTACGGATTAAAATGTTCCACACAAGCTGGTCTGTATTACGGATTAAAATGTTCCACACAAGCTGGTCTGTATTACGGATTAAAATGTTCCACACAAGCTGGTCTGTATTACGGATTAAAATGTTCCACACAAGCTAGTCTGTATTACGGATTAAAATGTTCCACACAAGCTGGTCTGTATTACGGATTAAAATGTTCCACACAAGCTGGTATGTATTACGGATTAAAATGTACCACACAAGCTAGTCTGCATTACGGATTAAAATGTTCCACACAAGCTGGTCTGTATTACGGATTAAAATGTTCCACACAAGCTGGTCTGTATTACGGATTAAAATGTTCCACACAAGCTGGTCTGTATTACGGATTAAAATGTTCCACACAAGCTAGTCTGTATTACGGATTAAAATGTTCCACACAAGCTGGTCTGTATTACGGATTAAAATGTTCCACACAAGCTGGTATGTATTACGGATTAAAATGTACCACACAAGCTAGTCTGCATTACGGATTAAAATGTTTCACACAAGCTGGTCTGTATTACGGATGAATGTACAATAGCAGATACTAATAACATAAGTGATGTTCTCAGTTGTAATTCTTTAACGTGACATTGAAACTGCTCATGACTTTGAGACAGGATCGATTGTCACTGATACCCTTCTACTTAAAGGGGCCATATTTTCACGTCTAGCGGTACCCACTCCTATAAATTCACTCTCACCCGGTGATACTGTCGTGTTCACTGGCGTCACGCTACGCCGCCTGAACACAGTGCCCATTCAACGTTTCATACTACGTTATCAAACAGAACTGATCTGCCTGTTGGACGGACTGCCATAAAATGGATCGATTGTCACACATACAACCTCTACTTAAAGGGGCCACATTTTCACGTCTAGCGGCACCCCTCCTATAAACATACCCTCACCCTATGACGTTGCCCTGCTCACTGGGCGTCACGCTCCGCCGGCTGAACACAACGCCCACTCAAGTATTATTCGGCGTTATCACGCAGAGCCGAGCTATGGGAATGTAGGGGACTGTATGGTTTACTGTTGGGGACTGTATGGAACTGCATGGGACTATAGGGGACTGTAGGGGACTGTATG
Organism: Lamellibrachia satsuma; assembly: GCA_033239005.1. Classification (NCBI taxonomy): domain Eukaryota; kingdom Metazoa; phylum Annelida; class Polychaeta; order Sabellida; family Siboglinidae; genus Lamellibrachia; species Lamellibrachia satsuma. The sequence continues at coordinate 15,442,463 of BSQZ01000004.1, forward strand.
GGACTGTATGATACTGTATGGAACTGTAAAGGACTGTAATATACTGTATGGGACTGCAGGGAACTGTATGGGGACTGAATGGGGACTGTAAGATACTGTATCGGACTGTATGGGACTGTGGGGGATTATATGGGACTGTATGGGACTGCAATGGACTGCAAGGGACTGTACTAGACTGTATGGGAATGTAGGGGACTGTATGGGGAATGTAAATGACTGAAAGGGAATGTAAGAGACTGTATGGAAAAGTGGGGGATTGTAAGGGGACTGTATGGGGGCTGTAAGACACTGCATGGGATCATAAGGGACTGCAAGACACTGTATGGGACTGTAGGGGAATGTATGGGACTGTATTTTACTACATGGGACTGTAAGACACTTTGTTGGGCTGCAGGGGGCTGCGTGGGACTGTATGGGACTGTAGGGGACTTTACGTGACTGAATGGGATTGTAAGAGACTGTATGGGACTGTAGGGAACTGTAAGATACTGTATGGGACTGTATAGGACTGTAAGAGACTGTATGGGATGTAGGGGACTATAAGAGACTGTATGGGACTGTAGGGGACTACAAGATACTGTATGGGACTGTAAGAGACTGTATGGGACTGTAAGAGACTGTATGGGACTGTAGGGGACTAAAAGAGACTGTGTGGGACTGTAAGACAATGTATGGGACTGTAGGGGATTGTAAGAGACCGTATGAAAATGTAGGGGACTGTAAGATACTGCATGGGACTGTAGGGGACTGTAAGATACTGTATGGGACTGTGTGGGACTGTAACATACTGTGTGGGACCTTGGGAGGGGGGCGGGCTGTATGGGACTGTAAGAGACTGTATGGGACTGTATGGGGCTTATAGGGGCTGCTGGGGAACTATAGAAAACTGTAGGAGGCTGTATGGGGCTGTTGGCGACACTAGGGGACTGCACGGGGCTGTGTGGGGTTGCATGGGGACAATAGGTTACTGTAGGGAGTTGTATGGGATTGTAGGAGACACTATGTGACGATATGGTCGCTATATGGGACTGTATGGGACTGTAGGAGGTTGTACCAGGCTGTATGAGACTGTGGGGGACTGTAATGGAATGTATGGGGACAGTAGGGGACAGTATGGGGCAATCGGGGATTGTTTGGACTGTAGGAGATTGTAGGAGACTATATGAGATAGTAGGTGACAGTTACATATTGTAGGAGAATGTAGTAGACTGTGTAGGACTGTATGGGGCTGTAGGAGAATGTAGTAGACTTTGTAGGACTGTAGGGGGCTGTAGGTGAATGTAATAGACTGTGTAGAACTGTAGGGGGGTGTAGGTGAATGTAGTAGACTGTGTATGACTGTAGGGGGCTGTAGGCGAATGTAGGACTGTAGGGGGCCGTAGGTGAATGTAGTAGACTGTGTAGAACTGTAGGGGGGCTGTAGGTGAATGTATTAGACTGTGTATGACTGTAGGGGGCTGTAGGTGAATGTAGTAAACTGTGTAGGACTGTAGGGGTCTGTAGGGGAATGTAGTAGACTGTGTGTGACTGTAGGGGGCTGTAGGTGAATGTAGTAGACTGTGTATGACTGTAGGGGGCTGTAGGTGAATGTAGTAGACTGTGTGTGACTGTTGGGGGCTGCAGGTGAAAATAGTAGACTGTTTAGGACTGTATGGGGCTGTAGGTGAATGTAGTAAACTGTGTAGGACTGTAGGGGTCTGTAGGGGAATGTAGTAGACTGTGTGTGATTGTACGGGGCTGTAGGTGAATGTAGTAGACTGTGTATGACTGTAGGGGGCTGTAGGTGAATGTAGTAGACTGTGTGTGACTGTTGGGGGCTGCAGGTGAAAATAGTAGACTGTGTATGACTGTATGGGGCTGTAGGTGAATGTAGTAGACTGTGTATGACTGTAGGGGGCTGTAGGTGAATGTAGTAGACTGTGTAGGACTGTAGGGGGCTGTATGTGAATGTAGTAGACTGTGTATGACTGTAGGGGGCTGTAGGTGAACGTAGTAGACTGTGTAGGACTGTAGGGGGCTGTAGGGGAATGTAGTAGACTGTGTATGACTGTAGGGGGCTGTAGGTGAATGTAGTAAACTGTGTGTGACTGTATGAGGCTGTAGGTGAATATAGTAAACTGTGTAGGACTGTAGGGGGCTGTAGGGGAATGTAGTAGACTGTGTAGGACTGTAGGGGGCTGTAGGTGAATGTAATATACTGTGTAGGACTGTAGGGGGCTGTAGGTGAATGTAGTAAACTGTGTAGGACTGTAGGGGGCTGCAGGTGAATGTAGTAGACTGTGTATGACTGTAGGGGGCTGTAGGTGAATGTAGTAGACTGTGTTGGACTGTAGGGGGCTGTAGTAGACTGTGTAGGACTGTAGTGGGCTGTAGGTGAATGTAGTAGACTGTGTAGGACTGTAGGGAGCTGTAGGTGAATGTAGTAGACTGTGTGTGACTGTAGGGGGCTGTTGGTGAATGTAGTAGACTGTGTGTGACTGTAGGGGGCTGTAGGTGAATGTAGTAGACTGTGTATTACTCTAGGGGGCTGTACGGGAATGTGGAAGACTGTATTTGGGCTTTATGAGACTATGTGGGGCTTGCACGGGGCGTTAGGGGCGGTAGGGGCAGTAGGTGGCTATAGGGGGCTGTAGGATACTGTAGGGGGCTGTATGGGGCTGTAGGGGGTTGTAAGGGGCTGTATGAGACAGTGGGGCACTGCAGTAACACACCTAAGTTTTGGACAGTAATAATTGGTAATGTCGGCAGATTTTAAAACGTAATCCCCCTTGGCAAAAAAAAAAACTTAATCGAGACAATCGTTTTTTTGTGTGCATAAATACCCCTCACCCTGTGATGTCCTGCTGACAAGCGTCACGCTACGCCGACGGAACACATTGCCCACTAAACGTCTCATAAGACGTTATCACATGTCAGTTTTTGATGGGCTTCATTTAAGTGGAAAGGGGGCGGCAGTATTCGCGGACAAACTTTCAGCAGCAGTAGATAGTGACTTGGGTACAATGACAAATATTTTTGGAAGTAAACATTCTTTAAACTAGAAGTGCATAGGGGTTACCTAGAGGTGTCTCAAGCAGAACAAGAGGCCACTAGCACAGATAAACCAATATCAAATCATCCGAAAAACATCTCTGAAAAAGGTTATAGATGCGTATGTTTAAATGCAAGGAGCATAGTAAATAAGAAAAACGAATTAAACATTATGGTAGAAGATATTGACCCTCACATAATTGGTATAACTGAATCATGGGCCAACATAGATATAACAGATGCTGAATTAGGACTGACAGGATACGTAATGTTTAGGAAAGATCGAATAGGAAGAAGGGGCGGGGGAGTTATTTTATATGTTAAAGAATCTATTCAGGCTTATGAAATTAAACTAGAAAGGGAAGCAGATTGCGATGAAGCTGTTTGGTGCAAAATTCTTTCAGGAAATTCAAAATTAACTATTGGATTAGTTTACCGAAGTCCAAACATAAACGAAGAGGACAACACAAAAATAAAAAACGCTATAAAGGAAGTTAGTAAAGGGGAATGAATCATAATGGGAGATTTTAACCATGGACACATACAATGGAATTCTCTAGAGAGCACAGGGATTGAGGATCAACAATTTCTATGTTTACTCCAGGATAGCTTTCTTACTCAGCACGTGCTAGAACCAACCAGGGGAGAAAATGTATTAGATATAGTTTTGTCATCACAAAAAGAATTAGTGGACAATGTAAAAATATTTGAACCATTGGGTAATAGTGACCATAATCAAATACATTTTGACATCAATGTAAAATCAGAAAGTAAAAATAAGAAAACGTACAAGAGAAACTTCCACAAAGGTAACTACAAAGATATGAGAAAATACTTAGCAAAGCTAGATTGGAATAACATGCTGATGAATAAGACCGCAATTGAATGTTGGAATATTCTAAAATATGAAATTGAGAGTATCATCAATAAATTTGTTCCCTTCCAAAAACAAGGAAAACGGTGTAGAAAGAAACACTTGTCAAAAGAGGCAATTAGAAAAATAATGCTAAAACAAACTATGTGGAGGGTTTATAGGCGTACCAGAAAGGAAGAAGACTATGCAAAATACAAAGAGGCACTTAATGCAGCTACAACTGAAATCAGACAATCTAAAAGAAGCTATGAGCAAAAACTGGCATGTAACATAGAAAATGACAGCAAGAGTTTTTATGCATATGTCAGGAGTAAACAAAACGTACAAGACAAGGTTGGACCTCTAGAAGACAGTGCTGGAAATATAATATCACAGGGGTTTTTAATGGCGGAAGACCTAAATGGTTACTTCAGTTCAGTGTTTACCAAAGAAGATATTAGTTCATTACCAGTTGCTGATGCTAAATTTCAGGGGGCTAAATCTGACTATTTAGGACCGTTAGTTGTAACTCCAGAATTGGTAGCTAAGAAAATAAAGGCAATGAAGGATCACAAATCACCGGGAGTGGATGGGATTCCTCCAAAATTACTAATGGAAGCAGTAGAACAAATCAGTATACCACTTGCAAGAGAATTCAACTTGTCATTAAAAGAGGGAGTTGTTCCGTTTGAATGGAAAGAAGCAAACATCATACCATTATTTAAAAAGGGTTCGAGAAATAAGTCAGAGAATTACAGACCAGTGATGATGAACAACAACGGCAATAAAACTTCACAGGAAATACGAGTAGTCGTACGGTACTTGTACGATTACGAACGAGTCGATAACCCTTCGGCCCCTACTGGTGGAAAATCACTGAGGCATGGCATGGATGAAGACCAGTACATACACTTATCGATCAGTTAGCAATTTCACTGATTGAAACTTATAGCTGACACTGCATTACGGCCAGGGATGGGTCAAATACTTGAAAAAAAAACTATTTTAAATAAAAATACCCAGAAGAAGTATTTTTAATTAAAAGTAAAAAATACTTTTGAAAAAGTATTTCAAATAAAGAGTATTTTTTAGGTTTTAGAGAGTGGTCCAGTTTGATAATACTGACGTAAGTTCACTATTGTTTATTGAACGTACATATTAACATATGTTGTAGGTCGGCTCCCTAGTCGGAACTGAGTGAATCTACGCACCAGACACTCACCTGTCTCACCACACTCACCTCTCGGGTAAACTCGCCTGTATGATGTAAGGTAAGCTTTGCTCAATTTGTCAAATTTTATGTGCATTTTATGTGTGTGCGTTCGTGCAATTAACATAGACATTTTCATGAGTTCGCCATTTAAACAATAATATATAAATAAGAATATTTTCTAAACAACATTGAAAGCCAGACTATACGGGGCCTGAATACTAACAATAGCAATGTATGATGCGTAGGACACGTCGCTTACACGAGACACGCTCTCTTGAGGTTTTTGAGATACGTTCCCTGCCGGTGTAGTATTGTAAATAGACCCCCGTGCAAATGGACCCATCTGTTCAGTTTTATTATTGGTACATATCAAGCAACGACATTTAGGGGCAGTATTGTATTTTAATTTCTATTTTATCACTAAATAGCTTTTGATGGACTGCTTGGATATGGGGAGAGGTCTGTTCTCAATTACTGTGGAAAATGTACCCCCCCCCACCACGTATCTCCAAAATTCTGCTTTTGAGTAGATGAGTATTATTTAATTAATGTGTTCGACATTTCAAGGGTGCGACCACAAGAAAGCAATAGAAAGTATTATTCACACACGGTGGCTAACGCGGGCAGTTTTTAGCTTCGTTCCAAGTTGGGCGAGTAGATTAACTTCACATCAAACGTTCATGAGCAGTTAAATGTCCAGTCGTGGAACTGAATCCCGGGAGTGGAAATGGAAACGTAATTGTGGAAAAGTAGGTGAGGAGCGTTCTCACACAGTAATAACCTATTGGGTCCATATTACGTGGATCCATTTTCCACAGGGTAAAATGGATCGGGTCCATTTACTACGGTCCACTTTCCACCGTGAAAAATGGCCCAGAGTCCATTTTCAGTGGTGGTCATACGTGGTAAATGGACCCGGTCCATTTTTCACGGCGGGGGTTCATATTACACAGTGGAAAATGGACAGGGGGGTCCATTTACCACGGGTGTCCATTGACCACGGGGTCCATTTACCACGGGGGTCCATTTACCATGGGGGTCCATTTACAGTCTCACACCGGCGATCAGAGGCGTTACCAGGACAAACTTGTTGCAAAATATCCAGATCAGAGAGAACACATCCTGAATCCATCAGAGATGTCATCAGACGCAGACTACTCCAGTGTTTTTTTTTTTGGGGGGGAACCTTTGCCGTATGTCAGGAGATAACATCGTTAGTCAAGCATTCAAGCTATATTTGAAGGGACATGGGAAGGGAGGAAGGCCACTGACCAGGTGGAGTGACCAGATGAGAAGCGATATAGGGCTTGTTGGCAGCAGAGCGGCATGCCGCAAATAGAGCAGGAAGGAAGATGCTGCCTCCTGGAGGACAGCGAGGGATCAATGTAGCCTATGCGGCTATGTCTTTATGTCAAGTCAAATATGTCATAAAATAGGACATTTTGGGAAGCTTTCTTTACAATTTGAGACAGTTTATGTGACTTATTTTTCAGCGGGTGAATACATTACAAAAAGGGACACGTCTGGAGATTTTTGATAAGAAGTTTGCGTGTTGGGATGGTGTGTCCACTAGATAGTGTTTGCACAATCACCACGATCTCTCCTCCCTTCCCGATCCCGATCGTCTGCCCGATTGGCGCGGCAAATTAACAACTTGGATATCGGGAACCATTTTCAGTGTTTGCATCTTCAGCCAACCTAACCCGGTCTATGCAGATCGCCTGTAGAAGCTAAACGATTAATTGTATCATAACACTAACCATTTCAGCTGGGTATTTGGTCCAGTCGATGGCGCAGGATTAATTTACAATACGATTTCTTACTCTGATGGTTTCGTCTATATTTCTTATCACAGCACGGATAGTGCTAACTTAAAACCGCCCATTGAGCTCCAAGACAACTAAAACGGGGCGGATAATTGGCCAAAAACAGTTGTATATACAGTGTTACAGAATTATTTATTTTAATTAAACCATAATTTGAGCGTAAAACACGTAGAGACTCCACTTTCCGATTGATCCTGCGAGATCGGTGATTCTCTAACCGATCGACATGGCCCTGATCTCATAAAAACAAGGAGCGATGACGTAGCACTCACAGCAAGATCAGGACCGGGAAGAGAGATGAGATCGGGGCTTTACAAACTGGTTGAGCCAGCTTTGTGCGGCACGGTGGCTGTGTGGTAGGGCGTCGAACTCTCGGTCGAGGGAACCGGGGTCTGAAACCACCAGCTGCTGTTTAAAAATTTAAGCCATTTCTGGCACCCCGCATTGCCTGTTTCTTAATGAGGAGACACAAAAAGCCGTTGGTCCGTTCTACCCGATGCCTTTGCCATGAGAAGTAAAATATCCCACCACCCAAGGGAAACGTAACAAATATTTGTCGTTGACTCACTAACTATAGAGAAGGACACTCTGAAATAAACCGTCAGTCCTGGGTCCTCGAACCCGTTCGAACTGAAACATACGTCACTCACGTTTGGGTCATGCAACGTTTTTGGCCTTCGCAGACAACTCTGCAGCGTTTGCAACATGTGCACTACTGCGCAGCCCGACTCGTTTGACGCACCAGAAAACACGAGCCCATTACTCCTGTGTTGCAACGTTTTCATTGGTTGTCAATTCGTTTGCGCCCGACCAACACAGTCTTCTTTGTGTGTATTGCGCAATGAATGGTCTGGCGCCGGACCATCTCGCGGAGTTACTCAACCGACGCCATCCGAATAGACAACTGAGGTCTTTGTACTTAATATTTCTACCGGCTTCGCAGACGATCACGCACGGCGCTTGTCGATTTGTCTTAGTCGCTGCCAATCTGTGGAATCTGTGCCCAATTCAGTGAGGACAGCAAATACACTGCCGCAACATAAAACACCTTTAAAAACATTTTAGAGTAGATTTTTATGATGCATATATAGTATTTATTATATACATTAAATATTTTATTATACATTATTTATTTTAGGACTATTTGGAATATATCTTAAAATATTTATTATTGACATTGTTTTTTATATGTAAATAATATCTATTTAAATAAGTTTATTTTTTATATAATTAATATATTTATTTTAAATATTATTTATAATATATTTTAATAAGTTATGATTGAATGTATGTAAAGCGCCTGGGAGTAATCTTGATAGATCGGGCGCTATATAAATAGTTTTATTATTATTAGTATTAGTTGTATATTTCAAGACACTCCCATCGTTCCGACGATGAACACATCAGCAGTGTACACGTTAAGACGATGAACACATCAGCAGTGTACACGTTAAGACGATGAACACATCAGCAGTGTACACGTTAAGACGCTTCCAGTAGCACCCGTGGCCCCGTTCCTTGTGTGCAGGATGTCCCAGACAGACTGCACACAATAGCTATGTCTTTCAATTAATGCGTGGACACAATTTGTTACCTGTACATGTTCGACTAAGTAGTCAATATGTGTGTCCCAACAAATGTTAAGTCACGGTGTTTATCATTTATGATGTAAAATGCTGGAACTTATTACATATCAGTATTACAAAGATTTCCACATGCCATGCATTTGTTGATAAGTAAAAAATTGTCATGTTGACCTAACTAAGATTTTGCACGTGTTGTTAATTAACATTATAATATTGTTGCTGGTCGCAATATAAATATAAATACTGTACTGTACTAAACACAATGTATGTACATACTGTATATGCTCTCCTGGCCTCTATGTCACACATTTGTTAATACTAGGCAATTATACAGGGGTATATAAATATATTTAGACATTTCTTCAGTATGCCTCTTTTTCTGACATTATAAAGTATTGTATTTATCATGCATTTTTCTGTATACAAAATTTCCATGTTGGAACAAAAACATTAGTATTATTACCTAGTAACATAATCACACACCCCCTAAATACGCCACCAGTCATAGGCTCTTGCAGTAACTGCCTTTTCTCCTGTGCACCGCCTGAAACTGAAGCTATTTTACTTTTCTCTGCATTCTATATGTACACTTGCAGATGTACAGACAAAATATATATACATAGTCTAATGCATTGGTCCACTTGGCTGCAAGTTGCCAGCCCAAAATGTTTACTTTAGAGAGAGATTTCCAGAAGCCATCATTTGCCATCAACTTATCACACTACCAGAGGACATTCTATTGACTAGGCCTTCCCTCCAATTCACAGGTGATGACCAGCCCACTCCAAACAGACAGTATCTATGTGTTCCGTGATGTTCTCCTCCCATTCACACATGTCTTAACCTGATATCTGTCAGGATAATGACTGGACTAGTGACTGCAGGGCTTTTGGAAATATCCAGTAATAAAACTGTTAAATGAGCACTTAATTGAGAGTTAATTGGAAATTTGTCAATTAAATTAACCCATTTTGGCGAAGTTAATTAATTTAATTAAATTAACTTAGTCTTTCTGGTACAGTTAATTAATTAAATTAAAATACCTTAATTCAGTTAATTAACAAAGTAGCAATTAACAATTGAAATTAACCCGTGCTTTGAACTTCCGAGTTACGTGATCTACGTCGTACAGTACGAACGGTTCGTGAAACCGGCTATTGTACATGGTTTTTGGGCTATAAAAACTTGACTGGGCAGTGCAAGGAGTCATAAGCTCTTGCGATGGCTGTCTTTTCTCCCGTGCAACGCCTGACAACTCGGCTAGTCTAGACTATGAAGTAGTTTGTCGCTGTGACTGTCTGTTCTTTCATATCTCCTCTCAGTTTAAGCATGTATGAAGCTCAGCTTTTGTAGGCGTGTCCGGGGGGGCTATAGACGTGTCCGGGGGCTATAGACGTGTCCGGGGGCCATAGACGTGTCCGGGGGCTATAAACGTGTCCGTACATTAAAATAATTCGAAGTTACCCTGGGATACAGACATTATGAAGGAACCTGCGGTGGATGTTTGACGTAGATTTGGTAACTCGGAATAATGGGAATTCGTAGTTACGCATAATTGTTAGCAACGCTTTGCGTGTTTTCTACGATTTTCCTAGTTACGTGATCTACGTCGAACGTTCACATGAGTTCCTTCGTACAGTACGAAAGCTTCGTGAAACCGGCTATTGTACATGATTTTTGGGCCATGAAAACTTGACTGGGGTGCAAGGAGTCATTAGCTCTTGCAATGACTGTCTCTTCTCCTGTGCTGGGTAACTTTACTTTACGGTTGTGTATGTCAACAATCGTCGTTGTCTCAATCTTTGCTAAGTATTTTCCCATGTCATTATATATACCTTTGTGGACGTTCCTTTTGTATCGCTTTTTATTTTTTACCCTCTGGTTTTACTCTGTAGCTAAACTGTAGTTGGTTATGATTACATATAGCGAAATGACGAGGAGTTCATATTATGTTGGACAATGACTGGGTGTTCGCAGTAGCATCGTAAACTATTCCTTGACTTTGCCTCGTGGAGCTTGGTTGTGAGATTAATTAAACTGTAAAAGCGCAAATATGCAAAGTCATTAGTTTGTCTGTTTACTTCGGGGATATGACGTACGGGCAATAGCGTAACGAATAATGTCAGAACAGCCGAATTGCCCAAAACTGGCGTGTGTCTGAACGTTACGACTAACGATACAAACATTGTAGAACAATGTATACTCACTGAAGATGTTGGTAACATTACTACTACTACTACTACTACTACTACTACTACTACTACTACTACTACTACTACTACTACTACTACTACTACTACTACTACTGCTGCTACTACTACTACTGCTACTACTGCTACTACTACTACTACTACTACTAGTGATAGCTTCTTTCCTTCTTTCCCTTGAAATTGCGATGTAGTACTGGCCGTTATAGTAACGTCTAGCGAACGTTTGCCCTTGTATTATGTACATTCGGACAATCGAAGAAAAGACGTATGACGTTTTCAATAATTGTACGTAATTGTTCGCATCGCATCGCGGACAATTGTACATGATGACTACAGAGGGTTTGTCGAAAGGGTAATAACGGGGTAAATTTCGAGAAAAAAAACTGTATCATCGTGTGCGTGCGTGTGTACGTGCGTGCGTCTGCGTGTGCGTATGTGTGACGTATGTTTTTTATGGGTCTTTCTGTGAGTGAGTGAGTGAGTGAGTGAGTGAGTGAGTGAGTGAGTGAGTGAATGAGTGAGTGAATGAGTGAGTGAGTGTGTGAGTGAATCAGTCAGTCAGTCAGTCAGTCAGTCAGTCAGTCAGTTAGTCAGCAGTCAGTCAGTCAGTCAGTCAGTCAGTCAGCCTGCCTGCCTGCTAAATAAAATGTGTGCATACAAACATGCGCAGTTTGATAGTAACTGTTTGATAGTACCTGCGTCACCCCAAGAATTACGGAGTATTAGCGATGCCATTGAAGTTTTTTTAAGAGCAAACAAAGAACTCGGTACTCTTCTTCGCTGCCGCATCCTCGATCCTTTCATGTTGTGATGCCCATTTTTTCGCTGTGGCCTTCGTCTTTGTCTCTTCTATAATCTTTTCGCGTCAAAATGGTTAAAATGGGTTATTTTTGTTTTGCCAAATCGGACGTCATTTAACCAATGGAGCAAGTGGCCACCGATAGCGCAAGCGTGTGGATAAAACTGTCCAACATTTACTACTGGTAGTCACTGTTCTCTCAAAGTGCCGCCCTGGTTAGGCCAGCTAGAATAGCTGGAATTATACAATGTTCATATTATAATATATTAATATAATGTGTGTGTGTGTGTGTGTGTGTGTGTGTGTGTGTGTGTGTGTGTGTGCGTGCGTGCGTGCGTGCGTGCGTGCGTGGTGCGTGTGTGTGTGTGTGTGTGTGTGTGTGTGTGTGTGCGTGCGTGCGTGTGTGCGTGCGTGTGTGTGTGTGTATGTGCGTGCGTGCGCGTGTGTGTGTGCGTGCGTGCGTGCCTGCGTGCGTGCGTGCGTGCGTGCGTGTGTCTGTGTGTGTGTGTGTGTGTGCGTGCGTGCGTGCCTGCGTGTGTCTGTGTGTGTGTGTCTGTGTGTGTGTGTGTGTGTGTGTGTCTGTGTGTGTGTGTGCGTGCGTGCGTGCGTGCGTGCGTGCGTGCGTGCGTGCGTGCGTGTGTGTGTGTATTAGACATGCAGGGGTTTGTGTAATATATAATAAGGGGCCATCCATCAGGTACGTCACGCTCGGAGGTGCCCTGGTAAGCGTTACGAAGCGTTACATGGGGGGGGGGTGTTTTGGCGATCGTCACGTTCTTTATTAAAAAAATTGTTTTGCCCGTCTATTTGTCGATGTCAGACTGACAGCATTCATTGCTATGTCAGTGTTGGGGTATATTTCAACTGAATTCCAACGGAAAAGAAATGCAGTCTCTACCATGCATCAGTGAAGTCTGCAGTGGCGTGCGAAAATTCTGCAAACTTGGTGTGCCGACAAAATACCTGGCTATTGCATCCCAACCCCTGCAGAAACGTCACCGAGCACTCAGGTGCGTACCTGGATGATGTTGAATTGGAGTGACATGGCGAGGAGGACGAAGACATTCGTTGCACTCGCAAATATCACTGATGTCTGGGACACCAACAATCCCCTGGGCAGCATTGTGAATCGTCGGGAGGATGTCTGGTGTGTGGGCAGACAGCACTATGAATCGTCGGGAGGATGTCTGGTGTGTGGGCAGACAGCACCATGAATCGTCGGGAGGACGTCTGGTGTGTGGGCAGACAGCACCATGAATCGTCGGGAGGATGTCTGGTGTGTGGGCAGACAGCACCATGAATCGTCGGGAGGACGTCTGGTGTGTGGGCAGACAGCACCATGAATCGTCGGGAGGATGTCTGGTGTGTGGGCAGACAGCACCATGAATCGTCGGGAGGACGTCTGGTGTGTGGGCAGACAGCACTATGAATCGTCGGGAGGATGTCTGGTGTGTCTTTTGGTGCGTCATGATTCTGAGTTATAGATGTATCAGCAAAGAGATCGAACTTCCAAGGGCTTCCTACATGCATCATTACACATATTCTAGACGTAGGCCTATATAAACATGGACCTTTGATTTATCATTAGTTATACAACCTTTATTCTACATGTGAACTACAAATTAATGCTGACATGTAACGAATACAAAAATAGATGTATGCATAATAGGCGGGGGGGGGGGGGGCTTTTATGCGGAGGGGTATACAGGCCAGCATTACGAAGCGTGACAATACTGTGACGTACTTTATGAATAGCCCCCAGCGTCATTTTGATTTGGGAACGTACATAATTTTAATTTAGCGTACGTGACAGGGCAAGTGGGATTTGTCAAGGGGCCACGTTGCCTCTACATGGTACCGCGAATATCAATGGTGCACTCGGGATACATGAGAGAAGTAAAGTTGTTTTGACACGCGCACACGCATTAAAGAATTTATTATATCTTTGACTGGCCTTTGCCATAACAGTGGCGCCACATAATGGGCCAGGATGCAACCAACGATGACGAGTGCTTAGAGGCTAATGATTTCTACATGCGCTACAAATAATTTCTATATGAATCAGATCCATAAGGTTATAAACCAGTTAAACACAATAATATAAATGAGACAATGTTTAGCGCGTGTGTTTGCCGAATCCTTCATATTTGTTAAAGATATCAATAAAATTGCATTAATATACTCTCGATACAGCGAATTCTAAGGCGAAGTCAGACGGACGCCGGTGTGTAGGCTAGATAGTAGATCTTGCGTAAATGTGAGCTTTATGTAATTGTGTCACATTATCTGAACTCCGAAGATGCATCATCATATTGTTAACAGTCTAAGGTACGTAGATCAATGCGGACTGTCGATCGAGATGACTGGTTTTTGTTCACCTGCTACTGCCGCTTCGAAACTTGGAGTTGGCCGTTTTCGTTAACTGCACTTTCTCGCCTCTCTGTCCAGGCTCTGACTTTATAACACAGTCTGTCTTTGTCAAACTGTCTTTGTATGTGTCTTTTTTGTTGTAATGCAGTTGTGAAATTATACACACGGGTCCCATGGCACAGTTATGCCATTGTAGAATTAATTTCAATGACAATGGTGCATTGATGGCTGGTAAATAAACTTACAAAGTTTCAATCTGCTATTTATGTTGTCAAGTATTATCTTATTACCTTATGATACCTTATGACGATTCTGATCGCAGGATCCAGATGGTTCCTCCATGATCAGATCTTCTTCTTCAGAATCAAATATTAGGGGTTCATAGTTTCCGGTTCCAGTAGTCAGTGTTAATGTCAATAATGGAGAGCTCTTCATAGTCATGTTATTGCCTGGGACTGGGTAGACCACAATTTGTCTAGACGATTTTTAAATGAGTTTATTGATCTAGCTTGTACAACACTAAAACAGACGCGGGTTGAGCAGGTAATACTGTCGGGGATTTTACATGTAATGGGCAGGAGGGGTCACAAATATCGAAATTGTCAGGGGATGGCAATTAACATGTAAGTTCAGAAGCTATGTAGGGAAGAGGAAGTTGGATTTGTGGATTTATGGGGAAGTTTTGTTGGGAGGGCTGATATATACATGAAGGATGGGCTTCATTTAAGTGGAAAGGGGGCAGCAGTATTCGTGGACAAACTTTCAGCAGCAGTAGATAGTGACTTGGGTACAATGACAAATATTTTTGGAAGTAAACATTCTTTAAACTAGAAGTGCAGGGGGGTTACCTAGAGGTGTCTCAAGCAGAACAAGAGGCCACTAGCACAGATAAACCAATATCAAATCATCCGAAAAACATCTCTGAAAAAGGTTATAGATGCATATGTTTAAATGCAAGAAGCATAGTAAATAAGAAAAACGAATTAAACATTATGGTAGAAGATATTGACCCTCACATAATTGGTATAACTGAATCATGGGCCAACATAGATATAACACATGCTGAATTAGGGTTGACAGGATACGTAATGTTTCGGAAAGATCGAATAGGAAGAAGGGGCGGGGGAGTTATTTTATGTGTTAAAGAATCTATTCAGGCTTATGAAATAAAACTAGAAAGGGAAGCAGATTGCGATGAAGCTGTTTGGTGCAAAATTGTTTCAGGAAATTCAAAATTAACTGTTGGATTAGTTTACCGAAGTCCAAACATAAACGAAGAGGACAACACAAAAATAAAAAATGATATAAAGGAAGTTAGTAAAGGGGAATGTATCATAATGGGAGATTTTAACCATGGACACATACAATGGAATTCTCTAGAGAGCACAGGGATTGAGGATCAACAATTTCTATGTTTAATCCAGGATAGCTTTCTTACTCAGCACGTGCTAGAACCAACCAGGGGAGAAAATGTATTAGATATAGTTTTGTCATCACAAAAAGAATTAGTGGACAATGTAAAAATATTTGAATCATTGGGTAATAGTGACCATAATCAAATACATTTTGACATCAATGTAAAATCAGAAAGTAAAAATAAGAAAACGTACAAGAGAAACTTCCACAAAGGTAACTACAAAGAAATGAGAAAATACTTAGCAAAGCTAGATAGGAATAACATGCTGATGAATAAGACCGCAATTGAATGTTGGAATATTCTAAAATATGAAATTGAGAGTATCATCGATAAATTTGTTCCCTTCCAAAAACAAGGAAAATGGTGTAGAAAGAAACACTTGTCAAAAGAGGCAATTAGAAAATAATGCTAAAACAAACTATGTGGAGGGTTTATAGGCGTACCAGAAAGGAAGAAGACTATGCAAAATACAAAGAGGCACTTAATGCAGCTCTACAACTGAAATCAGACAATCTAAAAGAAGCTATGAGCAAAAACTGGCATGTAACATAAAAAACGACAGGAAGAGTTTTCATGCATATGTCAGGAGTAAACAAAACGTACAAGACAAGGTTGGACCTCTAGAAGACAGTGCTGGAAATATAATATCACAGGGGTTTTTAATGGCAGAAGACCTAAATGGTTACTTCAGTTCAGTGTTTACCAAAGAAGATATTAGTTCATTACCAGTTGCTGATGCTAAATTTCAGGGGGCTAAATCTGACTATTTAGGTCCGTTAGTTGTAACTCCAGAATTGGTAGCTAAGAAAATAAAGGCAATGAAGGATAACAAATCACCGGGAGTGGATGGGATTCCTCCAAAATTACTAATAGAAACAGTAGATCAAATCAGTATACCACTTGCAAGAGTATTCAACTTGTCATTAAAAGAGGGAGTTGTTCCGTTTGAATGGAAAGAAGCAAACATCATACCATTATTTAAAAAGGGTTCGAGAAATAACTCAGAGAATTACAGACCAGTGAGTTTAACGTCAGTGATTTGTAAATTATTAGAAAGGTTAATTAAAGACCATATGGTGGACCTCCTCGTTAAGAATAAATTATTAAATTCATCTCAACATGGATTCCTTAAAGCGAGGTCATGCTTAACAAATATGTTATGTTTTTTGGAAGAAATCACTAAGTGGATAGACGTGGGATCGCCAGTAGATATTATCTACTTAGATTTTCAGAAAGCTTTTGACAAAGTGCCACATCAAAGATTACTACTTAAATTAAAAGCCCATGGTATCGGGGATAGCATAACTGACTGGATAGAACAATGGCTGACTGACAGAAGACAACGAGTTGTAGTAGATAGAGAAGTTTCAAATTGGAAATCGGTTTTGAGTGGGGTACCTCAAGGATCAGTATTAGGACCTATATTATTCTTAATTTATATCAATGACTTGGACGACAGTATAACAAGTAACGTACTGAAATTTGCGGATGACACAAAACTGTTTAGAAAGGTTAATACTGATGGTGATAAACAACATTTACAAAACGATCTAGACAGATTGGTGAAATGGTCTGAGAAATGGCAGATGTTGTTCAATTTTGGGAAATGTAAATGCCTACATACAGGACATGGGAACTTGAATGTAAACTATAAAATGGGAGATACTGTTCTGGGTGCTACTGTAAAAGAAAAGGACTTAGGAGTTACAATAAGCGCTGATATGAAAGTTTCAGAGCAGTGTGGTATTGCAGCTTCAAAGGGTAATCAAATTCTTGGATTGATTAGAAGAAACATAACATACAAGGGAGAAAAGTTAATTATACCTCTTTATGAAGCAATAGTTAGACCTCATTTAGAATATTGTATACAAGCATGGAGACCATATCGTAAGAAGGATATAGATACGCTTGAACGCATACAAAGGAGAGCAACTAAAATGATTCCAGAACTGAGAGACCTTAGTTATGAAGAACGCCTGAAAGAATGTGGTTTAACAACTCTCGAGACAAGGAGGTTAGTAGGAGATCAGATTGAAGTTTTTAAGATATTGAATGGGTATGAAAATATTGATAGAAATATGTTTTTCTCACTCAAGAAGGATAGCAGAACTAGAGGACATGAGGTAAAATTAGTAAAGGATCAATGTAAATTGGACATCAGGAAGCACTCGTTCTCACAGAGGACAATAAATGAATGGAACAAATTGTCTACAGATTGTGTAACTGCTAGCAGCGTGAATATGTTTAAAAACAAGGTTGACACATATCTCAGGAGGGCGGGTTATAAGTAGATGAACATTGTTGGACTCTCGATAAGCCAATGGCTTCCTTGTCCACTTGCCATCTGGGCCTTTGGCTTGGATGGCAAATCTTGTTAAATCTCTTGTTAAATTATACTGGTTGGCGTCAAATGAGAGCTACTTATTACTTAATAGGCGTGGCCTTGGCCTGGGCTAGGATTTTCCACTTAAATTTGCCCCATTTCTATATTTTGGTGATCTGACCAAAAAGCACATACATAATATTATGTGCTTTTTGGTCAAATAAAAAATCATGCGTAAACCATGCTTTATTGGTAGACCTTGCCATACCGACGTGGACTGAGATTGAATATGTCATATTTGTTTTGAAAATTTTCAAACCTATAATTGTATGATTTTCCAGGATTTTTTAGAATAGCAAAGAGATAGGTCTGTAATTTGTAAATCAACCTTTACCACTAGTCTTAGCAATTGGAATAACTTTGACAGTTTTCATTTTGTTGATAAATACTCCTGTTATGAAAGAAACATTGCACATGTGATTTAAAAGTTTTACAATAATTATGAGTAATAACTTTTTGATCATATTTATCATTTTATGTCATTACAATATGATGACGTTTTGCTTAAACTATTTTTAACAAATCTAATTGGTGATCAACAGGACTTAGACACATACTGTTGTCATGTCCCTTCCCCATGTATAGGCCCTGATAAAAAATTATAAAATCTTCAGGTAAAGTAATGCACATCACCATCATTGGAATTCATATTTCAAGTGCAACACTGAGGCCCAGTAAAGGGTTGTTCACAATTGACGACATTTACCTGTTTGTACGGAGCGTATTAAGGGGGGGTCAAGGCCCATGCACTAATTAGCAAAACGTCAGTCACATGCAAACAATTATCACTGTTACATCATGCTGCGCCACATGGTGAACTATTACAGAACAACTATTGTTTTAGACTGTGTAATCATTCACTATAATACAGTCTGACATCTTGGAAATTCAAAAACAATTATCAATACGACGTCATGGAGTTATACCATAATTATCAGATACAACTGTTTTAAAACATATTCTGATGGTTAATATTGTATACTATCATGCACTGCGTCACATTGTTTCATTGATATGTTTTTAAAAGGTAAATTATTAACATTTAAGGTACTAAATTGGGGAGGGGAAGGGGGTTTGAAAATTGGCATACTTCGTATGATTATGTAAATGTTGACAATTTACTGCTCATTATTTAGGTGCTGGATGTTCATTGACACTATCGTTGCTGTCATCTCTTTATCCTTGAAGTCAGAGGTGACGTTGGTTTCTGTGCCAGTTGTTGATTTTCAGTGACACTCATCTAGTTAAAGGGACCACAGTTTCATGTTTAGCAATACCCACTCCTATAAATACACCTCTCATTGAACTGTTGTCGTGCTCACTAGCGTCACGCAACGCTGCTTGTTCATATTGGCCATTCAATGTTTAGAACCGATCTGCCTGTCAGAAAACTATACAAAACTACAGATTTTATAGATTTAGTTTATGTTTACTTAAATTTTATGTAGATTTGTATTTTATTATATATAATAGTAGAGTACTGTTTAGAAAAGTATGAAATACTTTCATTTCTATAGAAATGTCTGCAAAAAACATATTAGGATATAGAAAAAGGTTAACTTTACTAAATGTATCTTGTTATTATTCAGGATTTTATTAAATAATTCCTGTAGTTGTTGATGTTTCCATTCTAACTTGCAACATTTCAACTTTTATGTTGTCAATGTCTGGGCTTTTTCAGCTGTTTAGCATTCTTATGGCTGTCCTTAAAAATACATGCATACAATTATATTAACAACATTATTGAACTCTATAGAAATAAAAATATACTATATACTATAAAAATGTATAACATTTTATAAAATTCTACATAGCATCGTATAATATTGCATAGAAAACTACAGCATACTTCCAGTTATAACAAAAATGTCTGCAAAAATCCTATAGAATATTCTATAAAAGCATTTCATAGAATATTCTATTAAAATTGTTTAGAATATTTTTCTATTCAAATGATATTGATTGTTTACTATGGGATCTGTGTAGACAAACCAGTTGAGGTCACATGACAAGGCATAAATAAACACAAACACTGCTGCTCTAGTCTTTATAATTGTCCCTTGGTCCTAGTCTTTGTAATTGTCCCTTGGTCCTTGTGATTCCTCCTGTTGGGTTGCCTGATGAGAACCTTTATTGTTCCGTGCACGTATACATCTATATGCCCCATTTTTTCTTTTAATGCTGGCCATATACATGTGTTCCGTTGTGGGACTCTTGTATATGGCCAGCGTCATCACACGCTTTTGCTCTCATGTATTTGTATGTTAAATTATCTTTGTCAACATTCTCTATTGATTCAGTGCAACTTGTCACATGTTGCAGGTCTGCTCACTGGCTGGAACTGAGTGAACTCAATCACCACAGGTGTACTCACTGGCTGGAACTGAGTGAACTCGATCACCAGAGGCTCGTCACTTTCAACTGTGGGGTAAACTCACCTGTATGATATAAGGTAAACACTCTCCTGTTTGTCACATTTCATGTGAACTTATGTTGAAATAGCCGTGCGTGTATATAAAAAAACTATATAATATATATAATCATATACTTATTATGTACTTAATGCACTTCGTGCTTACTGGCACATCAGGTGGAAACAAGACGTCTCCACTTCTGTTGACTTACAGCTTGCTTAGCAGTCTGGCTCCAGCTGAAGTGCATTTCCTGTAATTTCTCCTCCACTGTTCTCCTCCATGTTGTTTTGTGGTACGTTCTTATCGTGTAACTTCATAAGCACATCTTTTGTTGATTATTACCCTTTAGTAGTGAAGTTTGTTTTGTCAACACAACGACAAACAAAGTAGAAAACTACAATTGCGTTATTAATGTCATACTATAAGATGTTGAAAAAAGGGCAAGAAGAAAGTATATTAGTCCGTAAAATACTTGCCCTATTGCAGTACATATGATAATACACAATTATAGTGTACACAGTAGCATGCATAATTTATAGTATTGATTATGCATATATTATGTATACAAGGCTAGCATAATGAAAATATTTGTCTAGATATTTACCTCTAACCCACCAACAATTAAACTGATGAAGACCAGCTTCATTAAAATGATGTTAAAAGTAATGTTAGAATAAACTGTATGTCTATCACAAAGAGCTATTCAGTATTTACTACATAACTATTTAATATGTTAAATGTATATTTGTTTTTAAAACAATGAACACTTCGACAACACCTTAAAGAACTGTCAGTTGAATTCCATAATTTTACACTTAACCGATATACATACTTTTTAGATTGTTTTGTGCATAGTTTTGTTTAAAATCGAACATTGATTGGTCAAGTAAACAGAGTTATACAGAGTGAACAGCTTTTGTATATTCATTGGCAAAGAAATAGCTTAGAAGTATGATTCAACCTCTTAGCATCACAATACAGCCTGTTTTGCAACAATACTAAATAATTTGTATTAGTTGCATATGTGTTGACCCTATTTCAAACTGTTCAAAACAATACATAATGTACAGCAAAAAGAGTTGTACAAAATAAGCATGCCACATTTATTATTCACAAAGCTGGCTGTGACTGACATAAAGACACAACACGTAAAGTGTTTAGCTTTCACCAGAGAAACATGATGCATCCATGTTAACATCGCATATCTTTAAAGATATAGGTGTCTTCGCACTACGATTTCCCAAAACTATGTATTTAGCTTCTATGACATGACAAAGATGCACTACAAAAGAAAAGAGCACGAGTACAAATGCACTGAGCAATCAATGCGGGGAAATGGCAGTGTTCAACAAAGGAAATCTAATAATTGACAGTGTTGTGCCTGTTGACTTGTCGCTATATGTGATACGCACATTTGCTGATGCATTGCCTTATTTTGGATTAAGTAGGTTAATTATTATAGCAAAGCTGAGAGATTGTTCACAAAATATGGAATGTACATGGAAATAATCAACATCAATGGTAAAACGCAGGGAAATTGCTAATATCTTATCACTCTGTACGTTGACCAACTTCCATGAGGAATATCAACTCGCAATAATAAAATTCATAGAACTTCTAAAACCCGTAATCTACTGCCTTGTCTAGCTAAACAAAGGGCTAAGGAGGTGACTAAATCACTAGATTGCAAATACTATGATCTGACAAAATTTAATGAAACAAAATACATCACAGTTGGACTAATAACAATTATACATATCAACCTGCAAAGCATATTCAAAGACTATAATTTATTTAAAGGACATTCCGACTCCTTAAACATCGAATTCAATGTAATTGCAATAACTAAGGTGGGGATAAATAACTTGGAATGTTGGATACATGAGAATATATTTAAAGCGTGTAAATTCTACTATCACGGACCAGTAAATAGTAAAAGATGGAGTTGTATATATGAAAGAGGACTTATATGTCAACAAAAGACAATACTTAGTGCTTGTGGATAACTAGAGGTTGGACATGTTTGGCTTGAAATAGTAACCAATGGTACAAGTGTTGTAAATGGGAATGTGTACGGATACTCTAATTACAACACCCAGGCTGTCTCTGTTCTTATTGGCTTAAACATGTCTATCATCAAACAGGAGGGTAAAATCTGCATTATTTGTGTTGACGTGTCTGACCACTTACATAACTTCATCATTATGAAAGGTAGACATAAGACTAATGAAACCAGAGACCCATCTAAAGTCAGGATTTTCAGTGAACGTAAAGTTTTATCCACGAACTAGAGAGCGTAAATTGGAAAAATGCAATGATCTGTAAGGACATTGACAAATGCTATATGTTTGCCGTCAAAAATAAACAAGTATTTGATAAATGTTTTCCACTAGCATGGATCTCAATTAAATGCCAGAAGGACAAAATGAATGACTAAATGCATTATGAAAAAAAATGAGATGCGTACAAAACAACAAACGGAAATTTTATTGTTTAAAACCGAATGACAACTGATTGCAATGACATAGAACACAGAACATTGTCCCCAACGTTTCATTAAATTTAAGACATGAAATAAATTGCATCTTTGCCCTGGTAGCACAAACAATCAGACAAGCTCATAGTTTTTGTATGTTATATTATCTTTGTCAACGTTCTCAATTGATTCAGTGCTACTTGTCATGTGTTGCAGGTGTACCCTCTGGCTGGAACTGAGTGAACTCAATCACGACAGGCTCATCACATTCAGCTTTGAGGTAGTCTCATCTATATGATGTAAGGTAAGCAATATCCAGTATGTCACGTTTCATATGAACTGATGTTGAAATAGCCGTATGTGTATTCTTAAAAATATTCTATATATCAAGATATACTTACAATATACTTAATGGTCTTCATGCCTACTGGCACATTAGGCGGAATCAAGACATCTCCCCTTCTGCCTTTTTAGCAACCTGGTCCCAGCTATGTCTGTTTTTAAGTTAGTAGCTCAGTAGTTTTCTGTTGTTGCTGGAGTAGCTCATGCCGCACTTATACGTTGTGTTCATCTTCAGTGTTCATACCCTCTTCTTCCCCTTCTGGTCCATTAGGGGTGGGGCCACATCACTTAGTCTGTTCCACCCTCTCAAGTCATCTCCATCCATTGCATTTCCATCTTCCTCATCTTTTACCACGTTCTTACCACCATGTGTAGTTGCATGATGTTTAAATGGACATTTATTTAGGCGGATGAAACGTGTAGTTACGTGATGTTTGAAAGACCATGTGTTTAAGCAGATGAAGTGTGCAGACGTGGAGTTTGAATGCACGTGTCTTTACGCTCATGAAGTGTGCAGTTGCATGGTGACAGAACGGGCATGTATATTGATGGATGATTGCGCAAATGTGGAATTTGAATGCACCTACCTTTACATGGGAGTTTGAATGGACATATATTTACATTGGAGTCTGAATGGACGTACATTTACATGGGAGTTTGCATGGACATACCTTTACATGGCAGTTTGAATGGATGTACATTTACATGGGAGTTTGAATGGACCGATGCTTTCATGCATAGCAACAAACACTCCTATAAATACACCTCTCACTGTGCTATTGTCATGTTCACTGGCATCACGCCACACTGCATGATCACAATACCCACTCAACAGTTAGAAGCTAACTGCCAGCGTGTGGCAGACGCACACCAATGCATGCACGCATGCACACATGCATGCACACACGCACGCACGCACGCACGCACGCACGCATGCATATATACAGTTCAATGTCAAATCTGAGATCCTACCTTTGGTCACATGAAGCACTATGGTAGGAGGACATGTTTATTAAACTCGAACACTCATTGAATGTTATGTACGCTTTGCTAGAAGGTTTTTCTAGGTATTCATCGTAACACCCTTTTGTAGGGGTGAGGCTGACTAGTTCTTGGACTGCTGCACAACTCTCGCTGTTATCCTTTTCCACTTCTCTGTATTGGCAGTCTTCTCCATCCACTTGCCTTCCTGACATGTCTCTTAACAAAGTCTTCCAAACTAGCAGTGTAGGTTGGACATGAGAAACTACTCTTTCTCACAGAGGGTGATAAATGAATGGAACAAACTGCCAAATGATTGTGTTAATGCTAGTAGTGTGAATATGTTTAAAAATAGAATTGACAGATATTTGATAATGTCGGGCTACATATAGATGAGGAAATTATCGGACTCTCGATAAGCTAATGGCTTCTTTGTCCACTTGCCATCTGGAACTTGTTACTTGGGATGGCAATCTTGTTAAATCTTGTTAAATATTACCTATATTGGTAGAGTTAAAGCTATAAGTTGATGCACACATCATATTATGGCGTCTTAACTCAACAATGATCCATCTTTTTAAACTATGTTTTTGCTTGGATAGTAATTGTAAACATTTCAGGCAAATATACAGTGGACTCCGTTTAACAAAATGACTTCAAACCAGAGCAATTTGATTATGTTATGCGGCTGATTCTCTTAAGCGAAGTTCCAGATAAAACACTCAGAATTGCGTGGAGGTGAATGAACGTCAAACAACTGAGTTCTTTATTTAATTCACACTGAATTACTGAATAGTAACTACAAATTTTCGTTAATTGGTATTCTTGAACTACAAAGTTTCGTATTTAGAAGAAAGTCGTGAGTTAGTTGCATAAATCTCCTGAGGGCTTGTCCGCATTGCATTGGCTAAAGTCAATATTATTTCAATTTATGTAATGTTTTACTGTTTTACCTAAGCAATATATCGTTTTTTTCATCACAAACACTAAAAGGCTAAGACTTAGGGTTTCCCAGAAAACCTGCTATTTTGCACTACAACAGTTCTTTTTTCATGTATCTGAATCTTCTAAGTGGCAGACGTGATTCTGTTAAGCAGGGCATTTTAACACAGTGGAAAAACAGAATGATTCAATCCCAGCCATTTTGATTCTACTGAATGGCTGATTCTGTTATCCGTGATTATGTTAAGTGTAGTCCACAGTAATGAACGTTTATCTTCGAAGTAATAGAGACATTTGTCATTAACCATGTAAGGCCTAACATGACATACATGTCACATTATAAAAGATCATTGTTAACTAAACGAAATACCACTTAGCATAACAACATTACAAGCCCCAAAGTGACACGTATGCTACACAGTGCTGACACCTGGCGAATGTATGTAGCACTAAATGAGGAATTTTCTAGCAAACTCCCCACCAGTGGCGCCACTCAACATTTCACCAATGCCACAACTTGCATATGATGTGCAGATTCTGCACATCTTTATTTCAATTGGTAAACTCCTATTTTTTGCAAAAGTAATATTGACACCACTGCGTAAATATTACTGCTACAATTTGGCACTAATATTTTTAAAGTGTGGGTTGGACATTTTTAGCTCCTTAAGTAGTAGGCCTATAGGGTATTTGTATCCTACTGATGTTTATTGGCAGAACCCTGCGCTCGTTTGCTACGACAAAACACAAAGATTTATGGTACGTATGTAAAGGTCACTTAATAATTGTTCTAACCAGAATAAAGTAAATGTATAATGATGAGCGGTAGCTTAATACGAATAATAGCTAATAAAACATGTGCATCGTGAAACAATTATTGAATGACAACAATTAAAAGTAGCAAAGGTAGGGCAGTGATTTGTCCCACCATGACAAGGGTCAAATAGTTGTAGGCTACAATGTGGAGGCTGGGGAGGATGGTGGAGGCAGGAGATGCTGGTGGAGGCTGGGGAGAATGGTGGAGGCTGGGGAGGATGGTGGAGGATGGTGGAGGCTGGGGAGGATGGTGGAGGATGGTGGAGGCAGGAGATGCTGGTGGAGGCTGGGGAGGATGGTGGAGGCTGGGGAGGACGGTGGAGGCTGGGGAGGACGGTGGAGGCTGGGGAGGATAGTGAAGGCAGGAGATGCTGGTGGAGGCTGGGGAGGATGGTAGAGGCTGGGGAGGACGGTAGAGGCTGGGGAGGACGGTGGAGGCTGGGGAGGATAGTGGGAAGAACAAACATCCAATATCTTGGAATTAAGAAGCACGTCTGGTTCATTCTACAACTCCAACACAAAGGGACGAGATGCAGTGGCCTTGTTTGCAAGTAGCATATCTTGAAGTAGATATGTTACGCGTGTCATGGACAGTTTCTAGGGTTGCCGGACTAATAACAAAAGTGCTCTTTCACCATTGTCACAACTTGCATATGATGTGCGGATTGGACATAAAAAGCACTCATTCTTACAGAGGGTGATCAATGAATGGAACAAACTGTCTAATGATTTTGTTAATGCTGATAGTGTGAATCTATCTAAAAATAGAATTGACAGATATCTGATAAGGCAAGCTATGCATAGATGATAAAATCGTTGGACTCTCGATAAGCCAATGGCTTCCTTGGCCACTTGCCTTCTGGAACTTGTAGTTTTGGATGGCAATCTTGTTAAATCTTGTTAAATAGTAGGCGTATAGGGTATTTTTGCCATACCCAATTGAAAAAACCTACAAATCATGGTTGTACAATTACACATATGATATCTATGTACAATATTACACATATTGATAGAATTAAAGCAGTATGTTGATACACAAGTGTCATATTATAGCGTCTTAACTCAACGATGATCTACCTATTTAAACTATATTACCCATATTGTTTATTTGTTAATAAGACTCAGAATGATGTGGAGGTTAATGTACGTCAAACAGCTGAGTTCTTTATTTCATTTATACTGAGTTACTGAATAGTAACTACACATTTTCGTAAATTGGTATTCTTAAACTCAAAGTTTCATATTTAGTAGAAAGTTGTGAGTTAGTGACGTAAATCTCACGTGGGCTTGTCCGTATTACATTGGCTAAAGTCAATTCTATTTCAATTTATGTAATGTTTTACTGCTTTAACTAAACAATGTATCATTTTTCGCATCACAAATAAGCTAAGAGGCTTAGACTTTTGGTATCTGATTCTACTAAGCTGCAGACATGATACTGTTAAGTGGCAAATTTTAACACAGTGGAAAAACTGAATAATTCCATCCCAGCCATTTGCATTGTACTGAATGGCTGATTCTGTTATCCATGATTCTGTTAAGGGGAGTCCATTGTAATGAATGTTTATCTTTGTAATAGAGTAAGTAATAGAGATATTTGTTTTAACTATGTATGGTCTAACATGACATACATGTTACAATTCAAAAGGTCATTTAAATACCACTTAGCATAACATTACATATCAAGTCCAAAGCCCCAAAGTGACACATGCTACTTGGTGCTGACACCTGGCGAATGTACATTACACTAAATAAGACATTTTCCAGAACAAACTCCACCAGTAGAGCCACTGACCATTTCCCCAATGCCATGTGCAGATTCTACACACCTTTATTCCATTTGGTAAACTCCCTTTTCTTGGTAAAATCTTATCTATTGTCAAAAAAACACCCATACATCACTTGCATAACATTTGTGTAATTTAGAACATCAACACCAAATTGTTAAATGTGTCATGCTAGAACTGCTGCCGCATAATTACTACTGCTATAATTTGTCACTAATGTTTTGTAAATTATTCACAACTTACATAAGTTAAGTAACATGTTGACATTTTAGGCCACATATATATGAGTGGATATGTGTGTGAGTCTGTGAGAAAGTTTCTATTGAAAGAGGAATATTCATGTTCACCTGACACTGGCAGCACACCACGGCCAAACACCTGGTGATGGTGTTGACATACCTGTACTCATTCTTTCATTCTTCTCATGTCCAATCTGCACATCATGACAAAACTACTGTTGCGATGCCAAGTTTTTGGGCGTTATAGTTACAAAGTATGATATATCTGTGTGGTATAATCGCTTGGTTTGTGTAGCTACATTAAACTCGGACACACACTTGTGGACATTTAGGATATTTGTTGGACCAGACAACTGCCCTATCGACCCATCTTGTCGAACACTATTATTATACCTGCCACAAACAATCAAGCTTCTGATAAATGTACAATGATTTTCATTGGTTTTTATACAATGTTTGATGGTAAAATGTTAAAATATGCATTACATTGTTAATTCATATATACTTTGAGAAATTATATGAAACTCCCAACCAGTTGCGTGTTCAAATCGTTGTACATCCCCTTTAATGTCCTGGCAAGGCTAAAAAATTTTCATAAATGTGCGTTATTTAAACTAAACTTGTTTGGCACATTTATATTTGCTGAAGAACAATTTTAGTCATTTATTTAAGTATTAATACATCATGTTGCTTTTGTTGTTTTGTAGCACCTAAGATATAAGAAATCAGCATGGCTGCTGCCCCACCACCCGTGGCGCCACCACCCGGGCCCCCACCACCTGTCCCCGCACCCATCTTAGGTCAGTTTACCCAACAAGACTACTATAACTTCTTGAAGGTGGGGAAAGCTCTGAAGCGCACTGCTGAAGGTCTGACTGAATTTGCCAAAGATGTTGTCAATAGTTTCCACACCTCACTGCTAAGCCAACATGGGAATGCAATTTGCACCAGACGAGGCATTCGGAAAAGAATCACCTTTGACAGAAACAGCAGAAGCTGGAGCATTAACTGTCTATGTGCAGTTTGTGGCCCATGGATGAGAAGCATTGCTGCCGAACAGGCAACGCGGGAGATCTGCTGGGAGAACACCAGTGTTGATGATTGGCCTGTAGACGCCTGGCAGTTGGCGAAACCATTTATGAGCGCAGGCAAGACCACATCTTGCAATACTCCACAGGACACAGATCCCGCAGGCATTCTGCAGGTGATGATTAACTGCATGCAATTCGGCCAACGTCTGGATATACAGAAAGTGAAAGCGGTAAGTCTTGATATATTTCTAATTCCTTCTACGTTCTGTCAAGTTATTATGTCTATCTACTTTTAATGCATGCCATGTTTTCTTTGACTATATAGTATATTTCACAATTTGTTTTGGTTAATCCAAGTAAGTTAACATTCATTGTATTTAACGTTGCATTGCTATGAACCTTTAAGACATCTTGTCAGTTTGTATCGTAAGTCTCGATGCTATGTTGAAATATTGCATTGTAATAGAAGGAAATTATTCAACAGAGGAGCACCTGATATTTACCAGAAGTAATAGTCAAACTCACTGTATTGTCACCCGAGTGGTAAGGATCACCTTTCAAATCATAATGGACTTCTCAGCAGCAACAAAGGATGAATGAACATATTGTCCAATTATTTCATCAACGTCACACTGCGGTATTGTGCCTACCTAAATGTATAGTAATAATTAAACCTCATCTTATTAGATTAACTAAACTTAGGTAACATATTCCTCTTTCTAGCATAACAACCCACTTGACTGATACTTTGTGTTGGTTCTGTGTATACTGACAGCGTTTACTACATCACGTGGTAGTCTAGGTTACCCAGTTTTATAGAACCGTGCATGTACTTACAGGTCTCGTTGGCTAACGTGTCAGCCCTCAGTTAACCTATAACCAGAGAATTTACCAGAATAGCCCAATTTTAGAACACATTCTGAATAAACCACTGGCGTAATATTCATGATTTTAGTTGCACATGGTTAGTTTTTATTATCTCCTTTAGGTGCGTAGCCATAAGATCACGTTCACTATGAAGTTGGAACATATTTTCTGGTTATTTGTTAACCACTACTATGTAGTATGATGTCTACATAAACACATACTCAGGGTTGGCATGTAACGAAGTAAAAGTACTTCGTTACAATACTTGAATAGTTATTTCAAGTAATTGGCGTGTAACAAAGTAGAATGTTAACTAAATACTTTTTACTTGTAACGAAGTAGTTTTATCTAAAGTAACGCGACTTTTGACTCCGTTACTTTTATTTACTTCACAATATATTTTCGTTACATTTTTTTGCGAAACCGCTGCTGCCGGCGGTGGCGCTCCACTGTCAACGACATTTCAAAAACTGTTCATAGTCACAAGGCCAAAAGCTGTTAATATCATTCAATCGCATGCCACTCTCTTGGGGAAATCGACGCAACCACTGTTTTATATCTACATCAGTGAACGAAGTCTGCCAAATACTGGCATAGGTCAGGTCAAGGCCGTTGACATGAAATGTCACTTCGAGCACACAACGCTTGAACGCCATTTCAAACCACGATGCAAATGTCTCCGTTGCACCATATAAACTATTAATCAGTAAGTTTCCAATACGTATTATAAATATTAAAATTTGCAATTTCGACAATGTATTGATAATCCCCATACACTGACACAATTCTGATATTCGTGAGCGAACGCGCATTGTGGATTGAGAATGAGAACCGATTTCGCCCATTGGCATTGTCAGCAACGGCCTTATCGGCTTACGTCAGCATTAAACAGCATTTTACTTTCACTAATAAAATTCATATTGAGATGTTTAATACATTCATAATAATGATTACTCTACAGAACTAAACAGTAAAGAATTGGTACTCTGCCATTTGGCAGCAACTTTTCCCAGCAATGGCTTATTCAAGTTGACCTATAAATAATATCAAAGACACCAACAGGGACAGGTCAGTTTTAGTTGCAATTAGCAACAGCATTCCTCTGTTGCACTGGTCTGTCTTCTGATCAATTCTAGCCCCAGCTGGTACCAGGTAACCAACACAGCTAGCTGCTAAAGCCTGTTGTTTCAATGTTTGTGTGAGCTGATAAGACATGTCTGGGAAGACATGAGAAGGTGGGGGTTCACAAACCAGATGGCTTCATCAACTAGGCATTAAATGTCTTTGTTAATTTTACTGTGGGCAGTGCTAGGTTGTATTACCTCTGACCAGTTTCCCTGAGAGGCTACTACAAGTACTGGACTGACCCTCTACCTACTCAGATACAATCAACATGCGTATACATATCCTGTTGTACAGTCTAGCTCCTCCCATACCCCAGTGGAACAGGTCGATAAAAAGACAGATTGTGCCTCATCATTAATTAAGTTCTGTATTTAACTAAAATTATTTGATGTTGTGAGCGCTCATTAAAGATAATGTAATTTTCCAAGCATCCAAGTGAGCACCGTGTTCAGTCATATTAAATCATATTAATCATATTAAATCTTGAATGCCATCTTCATCTTCGGTGTGTTTCTCAACAACACAAATTAACTGGCATGTTGTGGTCACTTTATTAAATTACCTTATTATTAATTTTTTAGTTTTGATTTTTATAGGATGTTAATTGACAGTACTGTTGATGTGTGCTTGGAACACACTCTTCTAGTAGCAGCCTATCATTGGTTTTCTTCAGGTGAGAGCCATAAGAAATGCAGCAAGTCATTCGTCTAATTTCAACGTGACGACCCAAGATATGAAGACTCACATACGAACCATGATCACCCTTCTGCGAGAGCCAGATGTATGGGCATACCAATGTGCAAAAGATGCCATTGATGACCTTCGCCAGGTATTGGGCATTTAATTTTAATTTATATGGGCAAGCAATTTGATACATCAAAGTTTGATATGTTGCTGCACTTTGCATTGCAGTACTGATCATCTACACGCGTAATTATGTACTCTGTGATTGAGTACTTGTTTCATCCAACCATGTGAATTATAATTTTAAGCACACGCACACGCACGCACACACACACACACAGAGCTTAATGATTGAGTGGCTAATGGGAATGACATATTTCTGGGATTTATTTTGTAGCATATATACGTGTACATAGGAACACGTTATATCAGGGATAGTTTGAAGTTCGTACTTTGTCTGTGTTTATATAAAGAACACAGTAATGTCAAACATACATTTAGTCTTCTCTGATAATTAAATCTACCCTGGTGGCACAATCGATGACTAAACAAAGAAATATTTGTTTTGTTGTAGATTGAACAGCTTGATCTTGCTATAAACGACCGAACAGTCCTTCAGTATGAACGCGTCACTTGGGGGCATATACTGAATGACTTGAACCAAAAACACCAAGCCCTTGACCAACAGCACCAAGTCCTGGATCAACAGCAACAGACCCTAGGTCAACAACATCACGCTCTGGATCAAAGGCATCAAACCCTGGATCAACAGCAACAGACCCAAGGTCAACAACATCACACTCTGGATCAAAGACACCAAACCCTGGATCAACAGCAACAGACCCTAAGGCAACAACATCACGTTCTGGACCAAAGGCATCAAACCCTGGATCAACAGCAACAGACCCTAGGTCAACAACATCACGCACTGGATCAAAGACACCAAACCCTTGATCAACAACAATCAAGCACTGCACGAGAGGTTTGTATGCATGTATGTATGTATGCATGCATCCATGCATACATGTAAGCATGTGTGCATTTATTTATTTATGGATATATGAATTTATGCAACTCACCAGGTGCATAAAAATTTTTATGAAATAACCAAGACAGGTCGTCGTTAAACTTGCCCTGGGTGTCCGAGACTACACCGGAACTATTTGGCCAAATAAATTGTATTACTCCGCGCTAGCCAGCCAATCACGGCTTAGCGGAAACCAGTTCAAACCAGAGCCAGTAGCTTGAATCTTTCACTCCAGATTCAGTCTCTGCATTGCGAAGTTGTGACTAAAATTTGTCTCTCGAAATCCGCCCTCCTCCCCACCTTTCTTCCTTATTCTCAATGCTTAGTTTAAATGCGATTGTACATCGTTGATGAAATAGGAAGTTGGAAGATGTCGAAACCGCTTTCCCCACTTTTGGCCTTATATAAGGTGAACACGGGGGTTTGTCCCCTAGTATTTGGTGTTCATGGGGTTTTCTGCTCAGACAGGCTTCCTGT
The DNA here is from genome assembly GCA_033239005.1 of Lamellibrachia satsuma. Taxonomy (NCBI): domain Eukaryota; kingdom Metazoa; phylum Annelida; class Polychaeta; order Sabellida; family Siboglinidae; genus Lamellibrachia; species Lamellibrachia satsuma. Next base: position 15,475,358 of record BSQZ01000004.1, read on the forward strand.
TTCTTCATCGGTATTCTTGGCTTATGTTTATATAGGTTAGCGAAATGGCCCCACCTGTTTGTAATTAAATTTGTGTATTGGTGGTGGAATGTCTGTATTCTTTGCATTACATGTTCATGACGACTTTTTGATGTAATATATGTTATCGTCATGCTTGTAGGAATGTGGGCTCTGAGAAACTTGCCGGACGGGGCTGTACATGTGTTCAGTTCCTGTCTGGTTTGCTTTGAGGAGCTCACATTCCTGTTAATGTTCTTCCCAAAGACACACCTCATATATGTGTTTTTATATATATATATATATATATATATATATATATATATTTTGCATCACTGCCTCACTACAACAGTGAGGGCAGTTTCGCTTGTGCAGCTTTCAAGATGTTCTGGCTTATGATCTTCCATTGACTTCTATTATGTGATATCAGCCAGTCTAGATCTCACTGGTTGGAAGACGCATATATATATATATATATATATATATATATATATATATATACACACACATACATAACACAAATAAATAAATGCATACAATGCATGTATGTGTGCATGGATGCATGCATGCACGCACGCACACAAACGCACACCTCATATATATAGTATGCGAGTGTGTGAGCATGCATACATATATATTCTTCTTTTCTTCGGGTATCGCATGTAGGGGCGTTTAAAAAGAACTGGAAGTACGTGATTTTAGCAAAGCATGGTCAGCATGGCAATGAGATGATGACAGTTTCTGTGAAAAAAATTCTTAATTTTTGATGGTCCAATTGTTTTATAATCAGACAAAACGTTACCCAACCCCGTCCGGTCCAACAGCTCGACCATCGACAGTCACTGGCTCACCAGCGTGGGCTAGAAAGTAAGTTACCCTCCCCTGTGTCTGAAGGATATGCTTTGCCTAAAGAGTGGTTTAACCATGACAACAATAAGGAATGTGTCCATCACCTTTCAGTCGCCATTAACCGAATTCGACCAATGCTGACCCTCCAGGTGAAGGGTTCTATGTCGGTTAGGAGAGATCCAGGTAGCCTAACACGGAACTAAGCCATACAAACAACTAAGAAACCATTGCGTGATCAGAAGTTCAGAATTACAGGATAAATATAAATGGCGCCACAACAGCAATACACTCAATGTGAACTATATCAATAAACTACTTACATCTTCTTGGGTTGCTTTGCATATTCTTTGGACCCAGTTGTTTTCTGCTATCTGCATCTTCTCCTCCTGTCTCTCTGTCAGTGCCAGTGTTCCCAACCCGTATGTACAGGCTGGTACCACGCAGGCTTCCAACACTTTTCCTTTTAGTTGTTTCTTCAGTTTTCTGTCCCACATAATGGTTTCCATTCTCCTCCACGCTGCTGCTCCTGCTTGCACTCTCCTCTGTCCCATATAATGCCTTCCACTCTCCTCCATGCTGCTGCTCCTGCTTGCACCCTCCTCGGTATTTCCTTATTACTTCCTCCATCCTCACACACTGTACCGCCCAAGTATATAAAAATGTTCACTAGTTTAATGGTCATTCACATTACTTCTATCTTCTCCAGATTCATTTGGAGACTATGTTTTCTAAAGGCGTTACTCCATTCTTGCAATGTTTTCTCTAAGTCCTCTTTGTTATCAGCCACCACTGCTAGGTCATCTGCATTTAGAGTCTTCTTAAGTTCTTCCTGTTCAGACACCTTTTCACTGATCAGGTTCATCACCATAATGAAAAGCAGGGGACTCAAGGCACTTCCCTGTCTAAGTCCTACTCCCACTCCAAATTGTTCTGATGTTTCTCTTTCAGCTGTCACCACTGCTGTTGTCTCCTTGTATATTTCCTAATTTATTCCTAATTTATTATATATATATATATATATATGTATATATATATATATATATATATATATATATGTATATATATATATATATATATATATATATATATATATATGTGCTAATGTAGTCGTATACTCTGTGCAGTTATTTAGCTTTGTAGCCATTCTTGTTTCATATTACATATTATAACACATACTTGCTACATGGTTGTTTGTAGTTGGCGAACATGAAGCAGGACCTCGAGAGAGTGGAACAAGGTGTCATCCGTTTCATCAATACGCATGAAGATCTCAAGATACATTTTGCCGAAGAGTTTCGCTGTCTGAAGACAAATCATGAAAGGCGAATCACAGAGCTAGAAGGTATCTTTTGCTATTGATTATGTTTATTTATTTGATAGACTGGCCTAATGACCCAGCTAATCATTATGATATCGTGTCTCTCCAAGATGGCGCACACGCGATTACTGTGTTCGATGCTACTGCGAGATTTGTCGTGGAGCACAGTTCATCCAGAAGGCGACAATTCAATAGGTGGTTCATGGTCTGGATCTCACCGCAGTCGCAGGATTCAGGGTCTTTGTTGTAGCCCTACTTTCGCATGTCTATACGTGATCTGCCCATCTCCGTTCGTAGGCGGTTCACTGGATCTCCCAGATGGTCCATTCCTGACTCGCACCAGATGTTAATGCCTCGGATACTGGTATTCCTAGGTTAAAATAATATATAATATACTTAGTAAAATAAAATAATATCCATTGACTATCGGGAGACTTGCATGAGGCATCCCGTTAGTCAAATGTCTCACGATAACCGCATTAGTATATATATATATATATATATATATTTATGCAATCAACAACACAAGCCAGATATAAAGATATGAAAATGCCAAATGAATGACATTTATTAAATCAACAACACAAGCCAGATATAAAGATGTGAAAAGGCCAAATGAATGACATTTATTAAGGGTATGCCAAACTCCATAACATATGCCAAGCCTGTGGCTGAGCCTCATACAAAGCCGCCTGGACACAATGCTCCTAGAGCCCACATTTCAACATAGTAATGCAGTACATGTAGTATTCCTACAACACAACACAATTCATGGCATCACCACCTGCACCTTACAGTAAAACATTAACCCACCACTGTCGAAACTCGACACACTGATGGAGCACTGGAATACACTAACTGCTACAATTCATACTCTATATACTTCAGTAACCTAAAAGTTGGGGCCATAATGCAGTAATTCTCAATGCACCAATCCTAAAATCGAGGATGGAAGGCAAGTCAGTTACCACTCTGCACTAAAACCCCACGTGAACGGGCAAAGAAAACCAAATAAAAAGCCAACGTCCACTGAACTGATAAGGAAAGTGTTATAGGGAAGGCGGCAACTTCACTTCCACTGTCCACTTATGGTGCACATATATTTGTTCTCAGAGATGCTAGGCATCTTGGCACCCAACTGCAGCAGTGCTAAATATGTTGTGTTCATATTTTTGGATAGCAAGTTGAAATATCAACACCAAGCTGCATTACATACTTAGTGCACTCAGTGTCTCCATCTGGTGGACAAACTTGATTAAATAGGGTCATGCAGTATCATGCAGTGAGTACAAAGCATGGTTAACAGGCATGGATTCTTTCTGAACAAATATAAGAAATGACACTTTTTTATTTTAGTACAAACTAATGTCTACTGCTAGTCCTTTTAAAGCAGATATTATGTGGATAGGGAGATCACCTACAGATGTTCCGACACTTGAGTTGAATCAGTTGGGATTAGTTCTTTGTGTCAAGTAAGCTTTTAGCAGCTCATATGATCCAGATAAGAAAATAAAAAACGTATGTCAGTCCTGCCACATTTTTTGGGTTGCAATCTGTATTGTTGACCTAAAATTCTGTAAGAATCTGTATCATTCAAACATTTATGTGGACCAATGCTACCTGCTAATGTTATTGACTCGGAATCATGGCTAGTTTGCTGAAGACAAAAGTAGTCAGATGTATGTTTATATACAAGCTTTTATAGTAAGCCAACTAATACAATATGCATATATAATATAAAACGACATCATCAAATCTAGGTAATTGAAAATTCACCAACTAACAGCAAAGGTGGGTGAACCGACCACACCAGGCCAATTCTGTAATGGTCAATTTCAGAATGGCCCCTCCAACCACTCGTTTTGGAACTTTCCAGTTCACTTTCGCCTTTCGCTGGAGGAGCCATCTTGAAATGTGATAAAATTGAGAAGTTTGAACAGGTGTGCTTTCATTGGCCAATCGGTTTACTTTCGGTTCAGTGCGCCATCTATTGCTTGCTACAATGAACTAAATCACCGACTAACAATACACGATTATTTCATTGCATCAAATGTTTTTTTTAGTCTGATATGAATGTTATATGATTTTGTGACTAATGTGGCTATGTAAATTTCATTGAAATCCATATCAAAATGGAGTACAGCCATATTACTTCAAAAATCACCAAAATCTGTATAGGATGCGGATAACCCATACCCATCTAGTATGTTATTCTTGTTACTGTATTTGACCTATTAAGTGTACATGCCCTAATTAGCGTACAACCCCTTTTTTAATCAGCCGGATCCATAATTGTAATTTGACTAGTGTGGAACAATTGAAAAGTGTTGCAAAAAACTCTTCACAGCGACAAATAACTTTTTCTTGTCGTCAGTCATCGAACACATGAATAAAACTATTGCCATCTCTTTTGACTTCACTCCCCATTCTCTACACCAGATTCTATGTGACAGTTGTCTCCTCGTGTAACCTCAGGGAAACACAAGTGAAGCTCTAAGAATTCCTCATGGATATTCTGTTTTTCTGTCATGTTTCAGGACAAAACTTAAGTGTTCTTTGTTTGATATGTCACAAGCCTTGAGGAAATAACGCTGATGGAATTGAGAAAGCTTTTGCCTTTCAGTCATAATCTTCTGCTGGATCTGGTCAATGAATATGGCAATAATTTCATTATGTGTTATTTTTGAGGCCTACAAGGTGTTTTGTTTCAACAAATGGCTCTCAAGAACCACATCGCTGTGATTACCATCGGTGTTGAGAGTTGTCATGGCGGTTTTTGTCTGTCTTTTCGATATTTTGCTATTCACAGAGGATAGAAAAATTCCATTTGCGTTTAGTAATGGGTATTACGCGGACATTTTTATTCTTAATATATATATATTCTTAATATATATATATATATATATATATATATATATATATATATATATATATATATATATATGTGTTATAAGAGCAAGGTGTCAGAAACTGGTGAAAAAAAATGGCAACAATATTTTTTATTAGTTAATACATTCCTATAAGATAGACCGTTAAGATGACCTACCAGGGTACGTATGTTTTACATACTGGAAATTTTTTATAGCCAGCTCTGTTCACTAAATCATCAGCTTTAAATTGATACCAGCCAGGACACCATATTGTAAGAAATAAACATTTGACCTTTTGACCCCAACATTTCACCTTTCTCATTAATGAGCAATATTTTTAGTGGAAAAATTGTCTTCGTCATTTGTGATGCCTGTATACACCAACAAGAGTCTTGCGCTCTGCGAACAAATAATAACATGTTAACTGTTCAGCGGACTCACGTCAAAGCTGCAGTCTGTTCGTTTACAGTCGCTGCGGCAACTCTGTGGAACACTCTGCCAATTGACATTAAAATGTCAGACACTCTCTCCACTTTCAAGGCACGCCTAAAGACTCACTTTTATAAACTCTCTTTCTAAGTTCTACATTCTAGTTCCTGCATTAATATAGTTATGTTATAATTATCAACTTAACTACATGTTTATTTGTTATTGTGTAACTACTTATACATTAATTAAATTATATATATATACACACATGTATTTATATTTTTGTCTCAATCTTAGTGATCTAACTAAAATTTATATTTTAGAATAGTTATTTAATTACTGTATTTATTTTACTAATTTATTTTTTCAACTTTTTTATATATTTATTTATTTTATTACGTTTTAGTGTTATGCATAAAAAAAATTAACTTATATATTTATATATGCCTAATATTCTATGTGTTAATTACATAGCATACACATATATTTTATTCAGGTTGTAGACATATATTTTATACAGCTTGTAGAAATGGTTATAATTACTGGTTGTAGAAATGGTTATAATTATTATTATTTTATCAATTTTAGAAAACTACTTACAATTGTCTTGTACATGTTGTAAAGCGCCACGAACAATATAACATTGGATCTGGCTATATGAAATAAAATGTATTATTATTATAACACCAAGCTGGATTACATATTTATTGCACCTAATGTTGCCATCTTGTGGATTAACTTGATAAAATAGGGTCACACGGCATCATCTAGTGAGTACCAATAATATTTAACAGGAGCTGTATGCATGCTTTCTGAACAAAGATTATCATAAGATATGACACATACTTTTATTTTAGTACAAACCCAATAGAACACCTTTTAAACCAGATATTGAATGGGTTGGGAGATCACCTATATATGTTTGACACTTGAGGTGAATCAGTTGGGATTGGTGTTTTGCGAAGTAAGCTTTTAGCAGCTCATGGGATCCAAAGAAGAAAATAAAAAACGGATGTCAGACCTGCCACATTTCTTGGGTTGCAATCTGTATTTTTGACCTAAAATTCTGTAAGAATCTGTATCAATTTATATCATTCAAACATATGTGTAGCGCACACCATAACAACACGCGAATACAAGTACATAACTGGGGAAAGTAAGTTGATCATTCACTGCAGCCATCTCAATCAATGTGTTGTGATTGTTTTTGTTATGAAAATGTGTTGCCAGTACTGAAATATGTACACACAATTGTATGGTAGAGTATGATACATTCAGATGAGTGAGGTTGAGTTAAATGTTTATTTACTGAATAGTTTATGTAATTCAACTGTGTCACAGTTCTACCAGCTGTACATTTTAGGGATGTTAAGTAACAGTCGCCCACATTCATTGTGCGAAAAGCCATATGTATTTGTTTATACTGTTTTTGTTGTTTATCGTTTGACATTGCAGATACATTTATCTTAATAGCCATACTGCCACACAGCTTCTGCAATGTTTGCAGTTTTGTGTTTGGTTGAGATATCAACACACAACATGCTGCATTGTGTACTTATTGCACCTAGTATCGCCACCTAGTGGAATAACATGATATAATTTTGACAAGTAGCACCATCTAGTGAGTAGTTACCACATCTTATCATGACAGTTTAATGTAGATGAAAGAGGTAGCATGTTACACAGTGGACTCCGCTTATCAGAACCTGTTTTCAGGTCAGAGCAGTTTCATTTGTTAAGGGGTGATTCTCTTAATTAAGCAAATTTCTGAAAACAAATTGACTTAGAATTATATATAAATAATTGTATGTCAAGTAATTGAGCTTTGTTTTGTCGATTGATACTGGATTTCTGCATAGTAGCTAATATATTTGGTAAATTGGCATTCTCGAACGACAGATGTTCTTATATAGACGAAACTTGCAACTTAGTTACATCAATCTCTTGACGGCATGTCCGCATTGCAATGGCTGCATGTAATATCACTTAAGTGTATGTAGTGTGCTACGGTGTTGTCTGTGCAGTGTTTCATTTTTCGCAACAAAAACACTGATCTCTAGTCAAAAAGCCTCTGGTTTTCCAGGAACACGTGTTATTTCACCCTTCAATGTATTGTGTTAGTGTGTCTGGTTATACTTCGTGGCGGACGTGATTCTGTTCAGTGACACATTTTAATATAGTGGGAATTAGGAATGATTCTGTCCCAGCTCCTAAATGGTCAAAAACAGAGATCGACACATGTGGTGACGAAAAAGCGGTTTGACTCCGGTTGCAAAACCAATGTCTTCTTCGTAGGGGATATGGAAAATGTAATGTTGTTTACCTCGACATTTGGTGAATGTGTGTAACAGTTGTCTCACGGTAGCAGGATGTGTCTTTTTTGTCAAAAATGTATATTGTTGGTCCTCACCCCCTGTACTGTTTAGAGATTTCCACAGTACATGGTTAAAATCTCCCTTTAGGATACATTCCTCTTTACTCACTTTATAAATTTGTAATTTTGTGTGATCATCTACGTTTATGTTTGGACTTCGTTAAACTAATCCAATAGTTAATGTTGGATTTCCTGTAACTATATTGTACAATCAGCTTCATCGCAATCTGCTTCCCTTTCTAATTTTATTCTGTATGCCTGAATAGATTCTTTAATATGTAAAATAACTTCCTGTGTTCCTCTTCAATCTCTCCTAAACATTACATATCCTATCAGTCCTAAATCATCATCTGCTAAGTCTTTGTTGATACATGATTCAGTTATACCAATTATGTGAGGGTCTATATCTTATACCATAATGTTTAATTAATTGTTCTTATTTATTACGCTCCTTGCATTTAAACACATATTTGTAGCTGACTTCAGAGATGTTTTCTGGATATTTTGTTACTAGTTTGTGTGTTCTGGTGGCATCTTGTCCAGTTTGAAGCATCTCTAAGTAACACCCCTGCGCTTTTAGTTGAAACAATGTTTGCAGCAGTTTATTGATGCTACCCATGCCACTGTTAACAACTCCTGAGTGTTCATCCGCAAACCCTGCTGCACCCTGTCCACTTAGATGAAGCCCATCCCTCATGAATATGTCAACCCTTCCAACAAAACAAATCCATAAATCCAACTTCCCCTTCCCTACATAGCTGCAGAACTAGTGTGTTAATTGTCTTTCTCCGGTAATTTTGATAACCCCTGCTTCCCATTACTGGTAAAATCCCTGACATAATTATCTGCTCAACGAGTGTCTTCTGAATTGTTCTGACTAACTGCCTCTATTTCCCGACGTGTACTAGAATAAATCCTCCCTTGCAAGGACCCATTATTTTTTCTACCCTTTCTGGGACAGCCTCTATGTTTGCCGCTGGAAAGCAAACTACCACGTTGTACCCCTTGTTTAAAATCGTAATTATGATACTTGCCTTACTTGGTTATAAAACTAACCAGGACATAGAAAGAATAACTGGACATCATGATTATGATTCTTCTTTTTACTTGGTAGACTGGATATGTTCATGACATGTTTAGGTGGTATGCATGCGAATCGAAACAACAAGTAGTATGCTAGAAAACTCAGAGTTCACAAAGTAACATTCCAAGTGGTGTAGGGTACAATCATTTCATCAGGGCATTAGTTTCAAAACAACTTAAAATGCGGGACATTTCCACAGACATTTCTTTAACCCGAGACACCCACTGCCATGTGTGATACGAGGGAACGTTCGATCACTACGGAGCAAAATGGACGAACTGAACACTAACGTCAAGTTTCTTACTGAGTGCCGTGATTCAAACTTGCTCTGCTTCTCTGAAACATGGTTAGACAAACTATTGACACTCAACACTTGCATGTTGACGGCTTCAGTGTACCAGTCAGAGCAGACAGAAACATCTGGGAAGTGGACGGGAGGCTGATTGTGTATTTATGTGAACGATCAATGGTGTAACAACCATGATGTGAGACGCAATATTTGTACTCCTGATATTGAACCTTACTACCTGCCCCGTGAGTTCGGTCAGATATTTGTTGTACTTGTGTATGTGCGAACTACACCAGAGCTGCAGACATTATCCACCAACACATGCAAGAACTTGACAGGGTGTCACCTAATGTGCCAAAGCCAATTCTTGGTTACTTCAACGGCTGCAGTTTTAAAATGTCTATTCCTGCCTACAAGCGGTACGTAACCTGCGGGACGTGAAACAGCAAGATCATTGATCTCTGCTATGGCATTGTCAAGAATGCTTACAAATCCATGTCTAAGCCTCCGTTAGGTACATCTAATCATAAAATTGTCCACCTCCTTCCTGTCTATAAACAACTGCTGAAGACAGGAGACATTGAAGAAAAAACTGTGGAGTGATGAGGAATTGAAAAACTGAGTGGCTATTTTGAGTGTACTATCTAGGCCTGTTTTAAGACTCATGCAGCAGTCTCTCTGAACTGACTGACACCGTGACTGAGTACATGAACTTTTGTATGAACATGATACTGCCGAAAAAGATTTAAGATCTATCCAAATGAGAAACCGTGGATGAGTAAAGAGGTCAAACAGTTGTTGAAAACTAAGAAACAGGCATTTCAGAAGGATGACAGTTAAATTAAAGGTGGCTCAGGCAGATTTGAAATCAGGTGTAAGGAAATGCAAAGAGGACTACAAAAACAAAATACAAGCACAGTTTGAGCAGAACAATACAAAGCAGACTTGGCGTAGTGTGAAGTCAATCCTCGGTTTTAGCAACTCCACCAAGCGCTGCGGGTTACCAACTCCACTGACTTTGCTAACGACTTAAGCGCATTTTACTGTTGATTTGACTGTCATGATTTTGAAACCGAGAGGAACTGCGGTTTTCAAGATGTCACTTCTCCCAGAGCACACGATCGAAATATCAAAACATGATATAGCCAGCGTTTTTAAGAATCTTAAAAAAAAAACTGCTGGGCATGATAGAATCACGGGAGAGCTACTTAAGGAGTGTCGTGAACAGCTGAGCAGTGTGTTTCAAGTGCTGTTCCAATTGTGTGTTGAACTGACTGAGTTACCACTTCAGTAGAAAACATCTGATATTATACCTCTTCCTAAAAGGCCTAACCCTGTGTCTCTCAACGACTATAGACCTGTTGCTCTCATATCACTTTTGATGAAATCGTTTGAGAAAATAGAGCTGAAGTATATGTTATGCGAGGTCAAACATCTACTTGACACGTTGCAATTTGCGTACAGTTCTTGGTTGGTGATGTGGTCTGTGTGTGGAATGTGCAAGATGTATCAATATTTATGTATATTTATTATAAAATCTATTTATTTTCAGAATTCCTCGGGAAAATGTTGCGACAGAAGTATCAACATTTGACAGTTCCTGTCCAATGTTCAGTTGGCATAGATTCAGAGAAACCGGCTTATCTGGAAGACATCTTTGTGGAAATGCATCTTCAGAAGCAGACTACAGAGAGTTTTCCTGAGAAGTTCAGTTATTTTGACATGAAGGAAATGGAGACCCGTGTGCAGTCCAATGATGCTATACCCGTTGCTAACCTCTTTAGCAATCAAGAAAATGATGCACAGCACAAGACCAAGGCCCCTACAAAAGTGTTGATTCAAGGTAAACCTGGTGTGGGGAAGAGTACCCTGGCTAAGCACATTGCAAGTCAGTGGGCAAAAGGCATTCTGTGGTCTCACATCAAGTATGTTTTCCTGGTTCCACTTAAAGAGCTCCCGCCAAATAAGAAGGGGTCAATCAGCAATCTGCTGTTCGATAGACTCATCATCACACCTGACCGTCACAAGGCATGCCTTGATGTTATCACTGAACATCCTGATGAATCATTAGTCATTCTGGAAGGTTTTGATGAGGGAGGAATGGAGGAAGCTGCTTTGTCAACCTTGATCTCACAAATCATCAACAATGAAGAGCTGACTGGAGCTAACATATTGGTCACTTCCAGACCAACCAAGCAGTTAGGCATGAAAGCATTCAACTATACTGTGCAACTGTATGGTTTCACCAGTGAAAGGATCAGAGACTACGTTCGGAAGATAACAGACACAAAGAAAGAGGAAGAATTCATCATGAATTGTCTTAATGCAAATCCAAACATGGCAGGATTGTGTCATTTACCATTGCACTGTGTCTTTGTGTGTCAGTGTTTGGCTGGCATGTATGCTTCCGCTGAGAGAGGAGAAACGCCAACTGTAAACACGACGACAGACTTGTTTGTTCAAGTCACTTTGCAAACAGCCTCAAAGCTACATGCATGCTTCAAGTACAGCAAGAAGAAGAACGATTTCGATGATCTGTTTAACATCATAGAGGCACCACTACGTAGACATGCAGGTCTTGCCAGATACGGCATAATGTCAGTGCCACCAAAATTCTTCTTTCATGAAGAGGATCTTGACAAGTTTCACTTTGATGAAACTGACAGAAACTGTGGATTTTTAGTGGCGTCAACAAGACCGCATCCACGCATGAAGACAGGGACCTATTCTGGCTGGGAGTTTAGCCATGCCACACTGCATGAATTCTTTTCAGCGGTTGGAATGTTGAGGTCAGATGACAGTGTCTGGGAGAAACTTGAGGATGACACATTGGTTGAGCAACTGAAAACGATGCTCATGTTTGTTGGAGGACTGGTTGGAGACACCAAGCATGAGTATTATGTGGAGCGTCTAGTGTTGGGAGATCAACAACTGAACCCACAGCAATCAGTTGCAAGGTTGAGAGAACGAATGCTGAAAAAGATCACAGATCTGATGGAAAAGGTGAATGACAACTCAATGAAAATTGTCACAGCGTTTGAATCACAGAATCCTCAAATGGTGCATGTAGTCCCAACGGAAATTGAATCAAGTAGCATGTCCATAATGGATATCCGTGCATTGGTTTGGCTGCTAAACAATGAAAACTACCACATCAAGAGTTTGAGGTAAGTTGCACAAAGTTCATATAAAACATCTTTGTGTGTGTGTGTTTGTGAGTGCGTGCGTGCGTGCATGCGTGCGTGTGTGTAAATGTGTATATATATATATATATATATACACGCATGCATGCACGCACACACATGTACTACTTATTATATCGATGTGACTAATGCTATGACAGAACTCAAGTTACAGTATTTACATCTATTTTACGTCAGACAAAGTCTTTCGGAAGTCACTAAAACCATTGATCTATTCTACCTGGTGTCTAGGCCGGGGGGAGTAAGGCTTTTTATTTGTTAGTAATTGGATCTGCCAATGCAATGTTTTCATTTTTGAAAACAAATTACTAATGTTTTCTTAGTGTTGTATTTGTGTATGTGGTATTTATTTTATACATTTGACCTCAAAGACAAGCTTGTGGTTAATCAGATTGTATGTACTTGAACATAGTGTTGGTATTCATGTGGTTTTTAGTGGGGGTCTAACTGGAAATTGCCCTCTAGATTTTTGCTTAGCCTCGTGGCCCAGTGTACCATTTCACTGTTCAAATGTCACTACAACACTCACAGAAAAAAATTACTGATGCTGTGTTATGAAATACACAGTTTAGTCAATAATTTAATTTGCATCTACGTTGGATTTCTTTGTAAGCAGAGAACAACAACCTGGCTAACTCAGGCTCAGAGGCAATTTCGAGCAGCCATGAAAATTAGTCTAAGGACTGCAGGAAAACTTGAAAAACCGCATAATATCTCCCAAATCGGCAATTGTTTTCTCGACCAACCGACCCGTTTTTGTGCTAAATATAATAGTATTCCAACTACTACAAAATAAAATGCCTAACATAACCCATTCAGGTGGTACACATTGACTTATAGAATCTCTAAGTCTAGTACTCTGATACTAGCTCCCCACGCGACCGGGAGAGAATCGCAGAGCAGGCAGTTTCTATGCAGTACAGACTCTATGACAGTAATGCAGTATCTGACTCTACAGAGCAGGCAGTTTCTACCCAGTAAGGATTATACTAAAGTAATGCCATAGCTGACTCTCTACAGAACAGGCAGTTTCTAAGTGAACAGATTCTAATTCTATGTCAATAATGCAGTAGCTGACTCTCTATATAGCAGGCAGTTTCTAGGCAGTAAAGATTCTTTGACAGCTATCAGGGTTGTTTGATTTAAATCATTTGATTTAAATCATTGATTTAAATCGTGATTTAAATCACTAAAAAAATAATAATAATTGATTTATGATTTAAAAAAAAATTTACTTCTGGTTTTTTTAATCTCTGATTTATATGAATTTAACACAAATAATTGTTTACAAGCATTGAGATCAACAAAGTTTTGTATGTTTTTAATACAAAACACAAAGTGCGCACACTTGTGTAGCTGTATTGTCACCAGATAGCCTGATAGTCAAATATTTTATGACATAGCTCAAACATACACAATGTTTGAGCTATTCCCTTTCTGAATGCAGTGAAGCCACACAAACTGTATTCTGGTTAGAGACCCTTAGAGTACACAGAGCCCTGGACAGGTGCTAATCCACTCTATAGGCAAACGATAATTACCACTGCTACAGCCACAGACACACAGCATGCTTTCCTTTCCAAGACAGATTATGCAACTACAGGGGGTGAGGCCTTGTGGACATTGTCTAATGTCTTTATATAAGCAAAAATCATGTACCCTCTGTTAAGACAAGAACCCAAATCGATTTGAATATAACATGTTTGAAAGAGTTTACAAATTTAAACATCTATATAAATATCTATATACCAGATTTAAAAAAAATCAAATAAATAAAAAAAAAAAAAAAAATCCGATTTAAATTAAAAAAAAATAAATAAATAAAAAAATTAAAATCATGATTTTTTTTCAACCCTGACAGTAATGCCATGGCTGACTCTACAGAGCAAGCAGTTTCTAAGCAGTACAGATTCTACGACAGTAATGCCATAGCTGACTCTCTACAGAGCAGACAGTTTCTAAACAGTACAGATTCTATGACAGTAATGCCGTAGCTGACTCTCTACTAAGCAGGCAGTTTCTAAGCAGTACAAATTCTACGACAGTAATGCCATAGCTGACTCTACAGAGCAAGCAGTTTCTAAGCAGTACAGATTCTACGACAGTAATGCTGTAGCTGACTCTCTACAGAGCAGACAGTTTCTAAACAGTACAGATTCTATGACAGTAATGCCGTAGCTGACTCTCTACTAAGCAGGCAGTTTCTAAGCAGTACAAATTCTACGACAGTAATGCCATAGCTGACTCTACAGAGCAGACAGTTTCTAAGCAGTAAATATTCTATGACAGTAATGCCATAGCTGACTCTCTACAGAGAAGGCAGTTTCTAAGCAGTACATATTCAACGACAGTAATGCCGTAGCTGACTCTCTGCAGAGCAGACAATTTCTAAGCAGTACAGATTCTATGACAGTAATGCTGTAGCTGACTCTCTGCAGAGCAGACAGTTTCTAAGCAGTAAATATTCTACGACAGTAATGCCGTAGCTGACTCTCTACAGAGAAGACAGTTTCTAAGCAGTACATATTCTACGACAGTAATGCCGTAGCTGACTCTCTACAGAGAAGACAGTTTCTAAGCAGTAAATATTCTACGACAGTAATGCCATAGCTGACTCTCTACAGAGAAGACAGTTTCTAAGCAGTACAGATTCTACGACAGTAATGCCGTAGCTAACTCTCTACAGAGAAGACAGTTTCTAAGCAGTAAATATTCTACGACAGTAATGCCGTAGCTGACTCTCTACAGAGAAGACAGTTTCTAAGCAGTACAGATTCTACGACAGTAATGCCGTAGCTGACTCTCTACAGAGAAGACAGTTTCTAAGCAGTAAATATTCTACGACAGTAATGCCGTAGCTGACTCTCTACAGAGAAGACAGTTTCTAAGCAGTACAGATTCTACGACAGTAATGCCGTAGCTGACTCTCTACAGAGCAGACAGTTTCTAAACAGTACAGATTCTATGACAGTAATGCCGTAGCTGACTCTCTACTAAGCAGGCAGTTTCTAAGCAGTACAAATTCTACGACAGTAATGCCATAGCTGACTCTACAGAGCAGACAGTTTCTAAGCAGTAAATATTCTATGACAGTAATGCCATAGCTGACTCTCTACAGAGAAGGCAGTTTCTAAGCAGTACATATTCAACGACAGTAATGCCGTAGCTGACTCTCTGCAGAGCAGACAATTTCTAAGCAGTACAGATTCTATGACAGTAATGCTGTAGCTGACTCTCTGCAGAGCAGACAGTTTCTAAGCAGTAAATATTCTACGACAGTAATGCCGTAGCTGACTCTCTACAGAGAAGACAGTTTCTAAGCAGTACATATTCTACGACAGTAATGCCGTAGCTGACTCTCTACAGAGAAGACAGTTTCTAAGCAGTAAATATTCTACGACAGTAATGCCATAGCTGACTCTCTACAGAGAAGACAGTTTCTAAGCAGTACAGATTCTACGACAGTAATGCCGTAGCTGACTCTCTACAGAGAAGACAGTTTCTAAGCAGTAAATATTCTACGACAGTAATGCCGTAGCTGACTCTCTACAGAGAAGACAGTTTCTAAGCAGTACAGATTCTACGACAGTAATGCCGTAGCTGACTCTCTACAGAGAAGACAGTTTCTAAGCAGTACAGATTCTACGACAGTAATGCCGTAGCTGGCTCTCTACAGAGTAGACAATTTCTAGGCAGTACAGATTCTACGACAGTAATGCTGTAGCTGACTCTCTACAGAGTAGACAGTTTCTAGGCAGTACAGATTCTATGACAGAAAGGCCGTAGCTGACTCTCTACAGAGAAGACAGTTTCTAGGCAGTAAATATTCTACGACAGTAATGCCGTAGCTGACTCTCTACAGAGAAGACAGTTTCTAAGCAGTACAGATTCTACGACAGTAATGCCGTAGCTGACTCTCTACAGAGAAGACAGTTTCTAGGCAGTACAGATTCTACGACAGTAATGCCGTAGCTGACTCTCTACAGGAGTCTACAACAGTATATGGATGGTATATTAACATACCAGGATTTATCTCAACATTAAACGAATGATTTAACTTTAGTTATTTTACACTAGGGGGCGGGCAGGGGGAATGTTTTAAAATTATACTTTCAATAGTCAACAAATGACACAATTGTAGATAAAACGTAATTTTTTTCTGCATAGATTACATCTAAATATGCATTCTTGAATATTCTTTGTGTTCGAGAAAGAAAGTAATTCATACACAAATTATCAAAATCACACGTTTTCTCAACTAATAATGTATAAAAACCAATATGTTTTAGGTAAAATGCACGTTGGTCCTAGATTTGAATAAAAGAGGCGGAGATTTTGATTTGGTAGATTTAGTAAGAGGGAATGTGTAACGATTGTTGGTAGTGTAAAGGTTGATTCAAAATGTATATTAAGCTGGTGTACAGCTATTAATTGATCAGCTATTGTGATAACACCATTTGCTTTGCTAGCAGAACAAATTTGGCCAGTTCAGTTGTGACAAACCATTTGTTTTGCTAACAGTACAAAGATGGCCAGTTCAATTGTGGACACACCATTTGCATTGCTAATAGTACAAAGATGGCCAGTTCAATTGTGGACACACCATTTGCATTGCTAATAGTACAAAGATGGCCAGTTCAATTGTGGACACACCATTTGCTTTGCTAACAGTACAAAGATGGCCAGTTCAATTGTGGACACACCATTTGCTTTGCTAGCAGTACAAAGATGGCCAGTTCAGTTGTGGAGACACTAGCATAAGACATAGGGACATGATTCTACTGGTTACATAAATGGATTCACACACGACACTGAGACACAGTCTTACAGCTTCTAACAGTAGTTCACAATATTTGTTGATAGACTGTATTCCCTCACAAACAATAGGGTAGTTTTAACATGTACAAAGTTGGTGAATTGTCCTAAACACATTTCATTGGCTCCCAATTCTGTTCTCCCAACTGGCTTGACAATACCATGCACCTTTTAATTTTTTTTGTATGGAAACACTTTTTTGTAATTGATAATCTGGGACATTGTTGTAGAACATTGCTATTTCAAATAATGGTGTCCCTTGCTTATTAATTGACCCTTTTGGGTCCTAGCCCCATCACAAAACCTCTCTAGGAACAAGGTGCCATTTTGCACCACTGAAATGACCCATTTATTACCCAGCTCCACAGCATAATACCACTTTTGACCATATTACACCCGGGCACCTGTCACATTGGGGGACTGGGGCTGTAGACTAAGAAGTCAATATTGATTAGGCAAGTTGGAGCACTGGGGCTGTATATTAACAAGTCAGAATTGAGTGGGAAAGTTTGGGGATTGTGGCTGTAGACCAACCAGTCAGTATTGAGGAGGTACGTTGGTGGAGTGATGCTGTAGACTAACAAGTCAGTGTTGATGGAGTCAAGTTTTGGGGACTGGGGCTGTAGACAAACAAGTCAGTGTTGATGGAGTCAAGTTTGGGGACTGGGGCTGTAGACAAACAAGTCAGTGTTGATGGAGTCAAGTTTGGGGACTGGGGCTGTAGACTAAGAAGTCAATATTGAGGGGGCAAGTTGGGGGAGTGGGGCAGTAGACCAATAATTCAGTATTGAATGGGTAAGTTGGGGGACTGGGGCTGTAAACTAACAAGTCAGTATTGGGGGGGGCAAGATGGGGGACTGGGTGGGGTCAAATGATCCCTTTTGTGTTATAAGCGTTATGCTGCTCCAACTTAAGTAAAATATGATTTTAGACTAGTCTGACTTCAGCATATTTAAAAACACCATTTGGGGCAAGTTTATTGTAACACCCGACCAATTTTACAAAATGATAGGTACATTTGTGATGAAAACAGTTCCAAGTCACAGTTGTATTTGCAATAAGAAACTGACTGTTGTATGAACATATCTTGAACATTATGTTATGTTGATTAAAACACCACATATCTTAAGTAAATGTCCTTATTTGTTATTTTATTTATTTGCTGAACCTGGTAATACATATTCCATATTTTTAATAATATATAATATAACATAGTTCATAATTAAAAGTAACATGAACAAATTAATATATATCCTAACCAAACTAACATATTTTGATATAGCTACGTATTTAAGTGCAAATATATAATGAAGTAATTTAATTGACATAACAATTGACTTTGGTGTTGAACTTATAAAAAATAGAGACTCCTACACAATTTACACAAAGGACCATTAAGAGAAATTACAAATTATCCACTGTCCACAACATACGAACTGAATAACTTGGAGTATAGGTGGAGTGATTTTCTATTAATGTTGCTAATTTATAGCATTTCTTCCAATTCCCCCTCCTAACAGCTGACCTGTCCTTAGTTTAAATGAAGATGCATCTGAATGGAAAACTGACTTACTTTTAAGCTGAGCTCAACTGATCGTCACCATGATTGATAAAAAGTTAGTTGTACTAAGTTGTATGTGTATCCATGTCATACAAATGCATACACCCACTTTAATCACCCACATTGCCTTTGTAGTTCATAAGGTAATTACCAAATATGTCGTTTAAAGTACAGGGTTAGGTGGATGAAATTTGTAAATTGTCACATTTAGAGTAAAATGTCTACCAAATGTTTTAGAAAGTATGTGTGATATCACATTTCAGTTAATACAAGCAGTATGTGTGAAATGTATCTAAATAATGTTTTAAAATTGACTCTTGAAACATACACATTTTAGTCACATCCATAAGTTTTGCATACATACTACATATTGCATGTTTAACAGAATGTGTCTGAACTAAAGGTGCTGGTTACAGATTGCTCACAATGCTTACATTGGTATTTCTACTATTTCAGTTTGTCTTACTGGTTACAGATTGCTCACAATGTTTACATTGGTATTTCTACTATTTCAGTTTGTCTTACTGGTTACAGATTGCTCACAATGCTCACATTGGTATTTCTACTATTTCAGTTTGTCTTTCTGGTTACACATTGCTCACAATGCTTACATTGGTATTTCTACTATTTCAGTTTGTCTTTCTGGTTACACATTGCTCACAATGCTTACATTGGTATTTCTACTATTTCAGTTTGTCTTTCTGGTTACACATTGCTCACAATGCTTACATTGGTATTTCTACTATTTCAGTTTGTCTTTCTGGTTACACATTGCTCACAATGCTTACATTGGTATTTCTACTATTTCAGTTTGTCTTTCTGGTTACACATTGCTCACAATGCTTAC
The DNA here is from genome assembly GCA_033239005.1 of Lamellibrachia satsuma. Taxonomy (NCBI): domain Eukaryota; kingdom Metazoa; phylum Annelida; class Polychaeta; order Sabellida; family Siboglinidae; genus Lamellibrachia; species Lamellibrachia satsuma. Next base: position 15,494,994 of record BSQZ01000004.1, read on the forward strand.
ATTGGTATTTCTACTATTTCAGTTTGTCTTTCTGGTTACACATTGCTCACATTGGTATTTCTACTATTTCAGTTTGTCTTTCTGGTTACACATTGCTCACAATGCTTACATTGGTATTTCTACTATTTCAGTTTGTCGGACTGTGACCCACACTTCTCTGAAGAGCTGGTTGCAGCATTGAGAGGAAAGGAACTACTCCACTGCCTGGAGTAAGTACTTTTAATAATAGTTTAAATAACAGTTTGGAAACAGCGCCGTTGTTTTACTGGTCTCACACATGCACTATTTATTTACACACAAAACTTAACCTTTGTACTACCATGACTGAGTACAGTCTACTTTTGTAACATATATATCCACCTAGTGGACTCCAGCAGTATTCAACATCACTTAGTCTTTGTATTACCATGACTGAGTACAGTCTACTGTTGTAACATGTATATCCACCTAGTGGACTCCAGCTGAAGTGTCTTACTGGTCTCATACATGCATTGTTTATTTACACACAAAACTTAACCTTTGTACTACCATGACTGAGTATGGTCTACTGTTGTAACATATAATATTCACCTAGTGGACTCCAGCAGTGTTCAACATCACTGAGCATTTACGACATTGCAACAAATAAAATCTTGATCAAGAACCTTCATGCCTAGTTTAATCAGACACATGCTGTGGGGATGTAGTTTCTCTTAGTCAAACTACCTCCAAATCCAGCTGCATTGTAGAAATTACAGCTACCTCAGGTGTAATTTCTTCGTTTTTTTACAGTTGTCATGTTTCCTTTAAACTATTGACAATTCAGTAAATCAAAAGCGACTATTCAAACAAATCAAACAAACACATTAAGTAGAATTTTTTACAACATGTTTATGTCCATCATGTTTACATAATGACATGGTGCAGACGTCAAAATGTCAAGTTTAGTGATATAGGTCTTAACATGATGCAACCTTTGAATGTTTGACAGTGATTCATTTTGATGACCTTTAAGCAAATCGTTTTTGAAGAAACAAACCAACGAAACCATTTTCATGTGTTAGAATATATTGTTGTAATTGTACGGATACTCAGCCGTATCGCCACCTATTTCTAAAACACAAGTCCCATGAGACTATAACAATCAGTGGTGAATAGGTTCACACAAACGTAGCTCTCAGTCCTGTTGTCTTAGTCAACCAGTCAACCCAACATAGCTCTCAGTCCTGTTATCTTAGTCAACCAGTCAACACAACATACCACATATCAAAATTGCCTTTCATTTGTTTGACTCTTCAACAGCAATAGCATATTTCTAAATTGTATCATATCAGTAAATTTGTAAATGTATGATTTGTCAGGTCACATTGGTGTGTGTTGTGCATAAGCTTAATTACTCGATTTTGCAACATAATTATACATTGTTTTGTAAATTTTGTGAATACATCCTACCCAATAAATCCACACAGTATAATAAATACAACAAAAATATGGTGGAATATAGCATGTATATGCTACAGTAGTTTGTGCATCTATGTACGATGCCAACATTTATTGAAAGCAGAAACTACTAGACTGATGTGGTGGTTTTAATTTAATGAAGACATTTTGTCACACGTACTCTTATTATTAGTGAGGTTGTTTATCCTGATCAATATTTATATCAGTCACTTGTGCAAGACCAAAACAAAACCTACCTTTGGCTGGTTTTAGCTACAACTGGTTAATTGATAACAATAACTGCACTTTACAGTAACAAAACGATATTTCCAAGTTGATTTACTTCACTGGCTGAACAGAAAATATTTGTTTCACCATAAAACAAAATAATATTTATCAGTTTTGTCATATTGCACATGTGATTGATATAACGTATGAATAGTTTGGGACAATGGAGCGCACCTTGTGAGACGCTGTGCTTTATTATTTGCATATCTGAACTGTAGCCATCAATGCATACGAATTGGCTATGACTATCCAGGAAGAAACTTGCCAGTTTTCCTCCTAATGTCTTCCACATTATTTCTCATTATCTTGTCCTTGAGAAACACCCAGAGGGCATTAAACACACTAATTAACCAACCAACAAAACTATTTTATAATTAACTCCAACAATTATCAAAGAATAACAAGTAACAATAACAATCGTAACAAAAGTGTTCACGTTGCACCAATGAATTTGAGAACAAGTGATCTAGGCCACACGGTTCTTTATATAGTGCTCTGTATCACTCCACGCATGGGCGTAATTAGGCTGACACTCTTGCCACCATCGTTCGCATATAATCCCTGCTGCAGTTACATTACCCTACCACCAGTTATATGTAATAACCGTATGTGACATTTATTGCTCTGTTATCCAGCATAAAATCCTTTATGCGCTCATTGTCACATAAATTCATTTATACAGAATAACAACGCAAGTCCAGTGTAGAGTGAAAGCGGCCAAATTAATGACATGTAGTTCATGAGCTAGCAATTATGCAAGCATCCATCATCAAAATTACATACATCATCACAGCAAGCATACCGACCCCCAAATGTTGTGTACGAGTAATATCTACAATTCACAGACTTATTATGCCAGACTACCAAACATTGATAATGATGCAAGTACTGTCAGAGCCTAGGCTACATCCCTCCGCAATGTCACTACTTGCTGACCCCGGTTAGGATATAACTGTCGACTCCACCACTGTCAGAGCCTAGGCTACATCCCTCCGCAATGTCACTACTTGCTGACCCCGGTTAGGATATAACTGTCGACTCCACCACTGTCAGAACCTAGGCTACATCCCAACTCAATGTACCTGTAAATTTTCACAATAATTAAGATGATGGCTGTCGACACCACCCCTGTCCAGTCGCGGCTACTTCCCCACACAGTGCACCTGCAACATATAAGCGACAGTTCAGATATGTGTAGATTTATAACAATTGAGATATAGCGATCTACTCCATCCCTTTCAAAGTTTCGGCTACATCCCCCACCTGTGCCCCACATGCTAACCGTAAGCTACTGCGCCAGTTAGGTTACTGTAGTGTGACGTGTGAGTGTGACATAAGCACATTTGGCAGCGCCTTGATGAGTTGGACGAGTATTGGCAGCAGGTAACCAGCATAAAATCCTTTATACGCCCACTGTCACATCAGTTCATATCTGTTCCTTTATAAGCATCCATAGAGCAAGAAGGAATTTACAGTCAAACATCCTTTAGACACAACCACATGGTGTGAAGTGACGTATGTAGGAACTAGAACGCTTTATACCTTTCCACCACCAGCAGTCGCATTGCGTGCCAAAGCGCCTTCCACCGTTCCACCAAAAGGTGGACCTGCAGTGTTAACACATAGGATGATTGGGTGCGTAATGAATTATGCCATGCCCTCTAGGATAGAATGATTCACTACTTCACGATGTGATACATATCACGATACAGAGATCATGTTACGATATAAAGTGACGCAACAACCAATAAAACACACGTTTATTTAATACGAACAAATTAGTGGAAATATAAGTCTAAATAGGGTCCATTCCCTTTAAAGTACTGAAGTGGAAACCACCATAATTCTCAAGTTGTTGCCATAAATAAATATTAAATTAAGTGTCTACAGCCCATATTGTTTCATGGTAATTAAAATCATGGGTTATCTGCTATCACAAACTTGAGTACATTATTGCATTAAGTGTCTACTCGTATTACGCAAATTTCCGCTTTCTTTCTGCGATGCCTGTGATGACTCGAACATCTTTACCTGCAACACAGTTACAGTTGCATTGTATGTTTCATCTTCACGATGACTGGCTGCATTAAATAGTTTTTAAAAGTCAAACTGTTTGGTGGATACTAGTTCATATGTTAATTTAAATTAAAGTGGCGTTCATATAACATATTTACAACACACATATATATTCTTTTTAATGTGCAATAACGTGATAAAAAGCAACATTTATTCGAAAAATCACTTGAAAAGCTTGGGATCAAATGATTTTTTTCTGTGAAGTGGGTGAAAGGATTTGGTTATTGTGTAGTGTGTGTGGTTGCCCAACAAAGTAAATCAAAGGTTAATAAACTATACTGCGAGGATACATTGGCGACGTGTCAAAGCCACTAAAGAAAGGCAGGTCCTTGAAACTTGTATTGATACCTCAGTGCATTGAGAAGAGTTGTGTGTTGAGGCAGCTGACCATGATTAACTCAGTGCCTCGATAAAAGAGCTGTATGTTTTGTTGTTGAGGTGGCCAATCATGATTAACCCAGTGCCTCGATGAGAGACTTATCATGGTTAACTCAGGAATCACTTCATATTATTTATTCATTCATAAATTTATAATGAAATAAATATAAACACACACAATTTATTTGCAGAATAACATAGTAGATATTATTCTGACTCATATTTGCGAATTATAAACTTTCTTGCATAAGAACAGGCATACACACACATTTATAGGGGGGGTAAGATATCCAAGGTGGGGAGAAGATGTCCAGGGGGAAGATATCCTGCCACACTGTTTTTGCTGCTACAGAAAGACAACCATTGCAAAATAACGTGTTGGAATTGTGTGGCTCCCAGATGATCGCATGGGCAGCACAGTTGGTCGGGGACATAAGGCCAGTTGGCCATTGTTGTCTCATACAGTTCAGTAACATGCGTGCGTTCATAGGTGCATGATTTATTAATTCACAAATGTTATGTTTCAGTTTTCGAGCAGTCAACCTGAGTGGCCTTGAGGGAAACTCTTCTCTTGGTCCAACCATAGGCTCTTTGCCAGCGTTGCAGGAACTGATGTAAGTTCTTTACCCACACTTTTCAAACAGTTTCACAAAACTCTAATTACGAGAGGGTCTTATAGAGAGATATTTTAAAGATAAATCCTGCCTGTGCCATCTAAGCCCATAGAGATGGTGTCCAACCCCTGTTTTCTTGGTGGAAGAAGAACATAACGTACCCCTCCCCAAGTAGGACACAACTGTATCACTGGTTAACCCACTTAGTGACAAGTAAACGAGTGACTAATATTCCAAAGCTGAAGCAAGATGTTCTCTTGATTGAGAATCAGACACCCAAACACTGGACTACTAAGCCTCACTATATATACAACATGTTGTAAACATTCTAACGTTATACTGTTTTATACATTGCAGTTTGTTCAAATGTGACATAGGAGCAGACGTAATGCGGGGTGTGGCCAGTGGACTTCTGAGCTGCCAGAAAGTGGAGCTCCTTGTGTGAGTGTTTAGTTGTACATATTTCGATCAGTCGTGAACATCCCTGTTGACATTTACCCCAGATACATTACTAGGTCTTCTTGTGAATATGCATTGTATATTCTAAATAATGCAAGTCAATCCTTATTTTCAGGATTTGTTCCTAATATAATGTATTTTTTTAATTAAATTCTGACAGGAACAAATGACGAAAATCTGCGTGATTGTCAAGTCATGAGGTCAGATTGTCTTTGACATTGAACGTGATACTTTAACCCTGGGAGTGACCACTGGGCCGAATTTCGCCCGCACCATCAGTGCGAAAAGCGTTCCCGGCCGTTTTGGTATCACTATCGTTTCCATCGCCAGTACCTCACACAGGAACAAATGGCATCATTGGAAAGCTGAATCACTCTTCATTGTGATTCATATTTATTCATGAGCATAGTCGATGATAGCTAATGATGATCTATCTTACAAAACACGTCACATAGTTGGCGCCCATATTTGGCTGCTTTTACTACGCTCCGCAGAATAAATTTACGTTTCCATTCATAGTATCTAAATATGAAACACGTCATACCTTTGGAAAGCTCTATGATTGGCCTACTCGAATAAATTGGAATGAACGAGCTATATATAGTGAATAAGAAATCATCGTTACAACACATGTTGTCTGGGCCGTCTGATCTTTTTATTTACTAATCCGCCAATTTTTTTTCTCACTTCGTTCTGTGTCACTTCACTTTAGCCCGGATTATTTCAAGTTTCCACATCAATATTTCGGCAAATTTAATGAGAGCATTAGTGAATCACGCTATTATACTCAGTTCAGACAGTTAGAACGATGTTGTGGGCTTTTTTGAGGTAAATACCAGCAAGTTGGTTTCGTGATTTCCGCCGGCTTTGACAGCCTGCACTACCATGGTAAACGACGCGGGACCGATGGGCCTGTCTGAATCGGCATAGTCCAGTTTTGGAAAAAATCATAAAAAAACAGTTCTCAACATATTTGATAGTTAATAGGTATGGCTACATTTTTCTAATTGGACATAGGGACATACAGCCACACCAATTATCTAGTAGCAGGGTGAAAAAAAAAAAACTTCTTTTTTATGAAATTCAAAAGTAATATCCTCATGATAAAATTATGTGGTGTAGTTTTTTATAATTTTATTATAATAAAGAGTATTTTTAGCAACAAAATGATACCTCAAGCACATTTGTGCGATAATTATTAGCAATGTTATGATTGTTTAAAAGGACACTTGTGAATAACTACGATTTGTATACACCGTGGAAATTTATCATTGGTCACTCCTAGGATTTAGTAACCCTACTTTTCTTTATATGACCTGTAACCATGCATGTGTTGAGATTAAATGCAATCTGCCATAGCACTAATTCGTAATTAGAGAACACCATGTATAAATATTTGTTTGAATACAGATGTGTCCATAAAAGGCAGGGAGTAATATGCATCTGCCAAAAGGTCCATGGCATTAAAAAAGTACTTAAACAGTAATTATTAAAAAGTCACTTAAAACGTCACTTTAAAAAGTTAGTAAAAAACAAATAATTAATTTGTTATGTAAAAAAGTCATAAAACAGTCAATGCTGCAGTCTATGCAACATATTGTCAGGTTTCATTTAAGAGGCTCGTTTGTAAACCAAACACTACCCAACACTGTTAATTTTGGAAATGAAATACAATTTTGAAAATAGACTATAATCTATTCCAAGGTGCTCCAAATTGAAAAATAGCACATGCCTGTGTTGAATAAGGGTACCAAAATTAGAGTCAGGCTGGATTTAACGAGAAGCATTATAAGTAACCTTGCTAACATCTGGAAAGACGATGACATAAGTATCATCTTGAAGAAGAGAGGGGACAAGGAAGCCATTGGCTTATCGAGAGTCCAACATTTTTAACCTATGTGTAATCCACCCTCCTGAGAAATGTGTCAACCTTGTTTTTAAACATATTCACGCTGCTAGCATCCTCTGAGAACGAGTTCTTTCTGATATCCAATCTACACTGATCCTTTACTAATGTTACCTGATGTCCTCTAGTATGTAACTCCTGTTTCTATCATATACATGATCTTCGTCGAATTTGACGTCACATATCTATATCTACTGCTAAAAAAATATCAACGGCACTAATTAGTAGTCGCCTTGACTATTGTAATTCACTACTAAATAACATTGCTAAAAGCGACTTGGCTCCAATGAGTAAAAAATTGTCTGGCACGTGTGTTACTCTGCGCGCCTCATTTTTCACCATCACTACCACTACTTAAACAGCTATGTTGACTTCCTGTTACTTATCAAATTAATTTTAAGCTGTCCACTCTTACATATCGTGCTCTATCTACACAACAACCACCATACATGGCTAGTCTCCTGCATCTTTCAAATATCCCTAGGCAACTCAGATCATCAATTTCGCAACTTATTGTGCCTAAAACAAAACTTAACTTGGGCAAATGTGCTTTCTTTGTCGCTGCACCTAGGGTCCGGATTGAACTCACCATTACTTTGGAAACATCTGAAACTATTGCTAACTTCCGAAAAAACTCAAGACATTTATTCCAAATTTCATTTCCGCCATAAATCTTCGGTTGTCCCTCGTTCTGATATTGACTTTTGCGTGTCCCTGTTCACGATTATGCTTAATGATTCTGTTTCGTTGCACCTCTGAGCTCAGGTTCCTGAGGATATAGGTGCGATAGAAGTTACTTATTAGTATTATTTTCTTACCCATTATTATTAAAAACTTCAATTAGATCTCCTCTTATCTGCCTTATCTCTAGGGTTGTTAAACCACATTCTTTCAGTCGTTCTAACTTCATACCTAAAGTCTCTCTCAGTTCTGGAATCATTTTTGTTGCTCTCCTCTGTATTCTTTCAAGCGTATCTATATCCTTCTTACGATATGGTCTCCAAGCTTATATACAATACTCTGAATGGGGCCTAACTATTGCTTTATACAGAGATATAATTAGCTTTATCTCCTTGTATGTTATATTTCTCCTAATCAAGCCAATAAGTCCTTTTTTTAGAGTAGTACCTAGAATAGTATCTCCAATTTTATAGTTTACATCCAAGTTCCTGTGTCCTGTATGTAGACATTTACCTTTCCCGAAATTGAACAACATCAGAAATTTTTCAGAACATTTAACTAATTTGTCTAGATCGTTTTATAAATGTTGTTTATCACCATCATTGTTAACCTTTCTAAACTCGTTTGTGTCATCCGGAAACTTCTGTACGTTTCTTGTTATATTGTTGTCCAAGTCATTGATATATATATATATATATATATATATATATATATATATATATATATATATATATATATATATATATATATATATATATATATATATATATATATATATATATATATTAAGAATAATAAAGGTCTTAATAATGATCCTTGTGGTACCCTACTCAAAACGGATTTCCAATTTGAAACTTCCCCATCTACTACAACACGCGGTCTTCTGTCAGTCAGCCATTGTTCTATCCAGTTGATTATGCCATCCCTGATACCATGGGCTTTTAATTTAAGTAATGTTTGATGTGTCAAAAGCTTTCTGAAAATCTAAGTAATATCTACAGGTGAACCCTCATCCATCCACTTAGTGATTTCTTCCAAAAAACATAACCTATTTGTTAAGCATGACCTCGCTTTTAGGAATTCAAAGTAGGAACTTGGAAGTAGGTCTGCTATGTTTCTAACAGGTACACAACAAGAACAACAAGTCTTTCAAGCTAACCAAACCTTTTTATTCTATGTTGTTGTAACAAGAAATGTGTGACGTGTTGTTAATATCGCTGTTGAAGAGTCAAACATTGGAAGGCTTTTTGGTTTGCACCATGTGATTGGATAAGTCGTAATTCTGTCACACAAAAATGGACTTCCATTGTTTTGACTCTTCAACACTACAAATCATGCACACATCAATGTTACAATCATTTGGTTGGTGCATACATCCATTTTAGAACTGTTTAGTTGGAGTAATTAATCAAACATGTTATTTACAGGTTGAGTGGAAATGACCTGAGTGCTGAAGGGGCTGGTGATGACCTTGGCAAGGGCATTAGCGAGATGGCGTCTTTGAAGAGACTGTAGTAAGTAGTTCAGTCATATCTATCAGACTTCACAGATCAGACGGAAATATTTTCATTTTTGTGTAATGTTTCTTATGCTACGGCTATATTATATAATAATAATAAGATTATTTTAACAACATCAACAGTAAGCATACAAACAAAATTGAATTTTAAACATCAATAGTACAAGTTGAAAAAGGACAAGAAGAAGTAATGCTTATGTTGCTTGCCCTGTCACTTATAAGTGACACTAATTAATACAATTATACAAGTGTAAGCGTGCATTGTACAAATAAAGTTAAATAATTAAGTTCTGAATATATTTGTGATTTTGATAAAAGAATAGTACATGACAAATTCTACTGCAATACAACTCATTTTTTCACCATAAACGAGTCACTCATTGGTTACATAGCTGTGTAATACTTGAACAGTATAGTTCTTTTTGAAAAGATGAACACTCTTGCAATGAATTAACAAGCTGTCAAGCGAATTTCATAACTTTACACCGTTAATTGATATATACATTGTCTTTAGATTAGTGCGTGCATACTTTTAATTAAATAAAAAAAATTTGTCAGGTCATAGATAGGATCATACCAAACAAAAAGCTTTTGTATATTGTTTGGCAATGAATTGTTAAATGCCTTGTACATACAGCAGTTTTTAGTTTCACCATATCTGGTAATTTTAGAAGGCGGAGATCATAAAATAGACTAGAAAATTGGTCCAGCCTCTGAGCACCACAGATTAATCTTACAACCTTTTTTGTAACAAGACTAAGTATTTTAAGTTTGCTGCATATGTATTTCCCCATATTTTAGCACAATACATAATGTAAGGCGAACAGAGAATAATATAAGATACTTCTCAATGAGCAACTTTGTATTGGCAACTAAGCGATATCTCATTTGATATACATGTATTGTATTTTATTGTATTGTTCTTGATGAGTATGTTTGTGCTAGCTGCCAAGCTACTTTTCATTGATTCATATTATTTTCTTTTGGTACAATTATTAAATGACCTTTACCAACAATCACTCTTTGTGTGTTCCTGTAGCAAACGAGCTCAGGGTTCTGCCATTAAACATCAGCAGGGTATAAAAGATACTATAATATAAGAATCTAGTTTTGTACATAACCGCACACTTTGATAGTTTAGATTGAAAGAGATAAATGTGTTTTTTTATGTTAATTTGTCATCAATCAATACACATAAAATGTAGTTGCTTCAACTCTATTAATTGTGGCATTATTTATTATTTATATTGAGAGAGATGTTTTCGATGCTTGGTTTCAAAAAATCATGCAATTTGTTTTTGTTATGTTTAATGATTATCTATTCACTGAAAACTACACACTGAGCTTATCAGCTCAGCATTTGTCTGCCGGATAATTCATTGGTGTCATTATTGCAATATAACGTGTCCATGTTGTCTGAAAATAAAATGAACTTAAACAGTTTTGAAGCATTGAAACTGTCATTGATATACATTATCAATAATTTCGGTCTTAAGATGGAACCTTGTCGTACACCACAACACACACTAAGTACCTCAGAATCACAGTTTTTATACTGAACAAATTGTGATCTATTTTCTAAATAACTCACAATCCACTGGTGTGCTATACCATGAACACCATAGAAATGATATTTTTTGCCAATACATCATGATCAACTGTGTCGAAAGCTTTCTTGAGATCTATAAATACACCAATGGAATATTTATTATTGTCTAGAGAATTAGTAATTTCTTCAACCGATTCTGAAATAGCATGAGAGGTTGACATATTAGATCTAAACCCATACTGGCTTGGATAAAGTAAATGATACCTATTTAGAAAAAAATTCAATCTACCATTATATAATTTCTTCAGAATTTTTTAAAAATTATGGTAGTAAAGAGATAGGTCTATAATTAATGAATACACATTTATCCCTATCCTTAAATGGTGGAATACCGGTAACTTTGGCAGTTTTCATTTGGTTTGGGAACACACCTGTTTGGAAAGATATATTGCATATATGATTTAGGGGTTTTACAATTTCAGTAATAATTGTTTTGACCATGCTCGCATTAATATAAGTAAAATCCGATGACACTTTGTTTTTAAATTGTTGTTGTAATATTGATATGGCCCCTTAATTTACCGCCACAATGCCTTTGAATCTATTTGTAACGAGATGTAATCTACGATATCAGGTTACGCCAGCAATCCGATAAACTCGTGGCAGGGTGTGTTTACGATCATTTTGATTGGCCGGTTATCCGGTGGGGTCACATTGTTGGATTCAAGGCCATTCCAGTTATAGGTTCAAAGATACATTAAACTAAGTTAGCACTGATATTTGCTAGTTTAAGGTAGCTGGGGCAGTTAGCGTGTTAGTTGATTTTTTTATTTTTTTCCATAGCATGCTAGAACATACCGAACTAAACTTCGACACTACAAAAAAATCACCCGGCACTAACGTCATATTTCGCCAATCCATCCTTTAAAAAATCAGTTCTTTTGGAAATCCCCTTGAATTCCAAGAACAACTACAGCTGTTTCCATAGTAACGACCGCGTGTGCTATGATGTTCGAACCTGCTATATTGGTTCGCCATGAAGGCGGAAACAGTGTTCGAAATGAAGGGGTTTGGGGGATCCAGGACCGCCCCATAAGGCACGAGGGACCTCCTGTAAGAAAGAAACATAAGCTTGGGGGTCCCACATTTTTTTGTTGTACTGATGTAATTATCCTTCAACTGTAGCACAGGTTGCTATGATAGCAAGCAAGTCTTTTCCCCAAAAAATAGGTGCTAATAGCCTTTACAGTGCATGAAAAGAAATTTTTTTTCGGGGGGTCATATATATATATGACCTGGTGACCCCGCCTTATAACGAGCCAATCAAAATGTTAGTAAACTCACCCTGTCATGTGTTTGTCAGATGGCTGTCATAACCTGATGCCGTAGACGACAACACATTATAGATACATATTCAAGAGCCATTGTGGCGGTAAATTTAGGGGGCATGTCAATATTACAAATTACCATTATGTTGTGTCAACAATAACGTAAAAAGTCAGCGAAAAACGTCACATTTCAAGCATAATAAGCGTATATATGGACATTTATGTTATCTCTAACAACCAGGAAATGATACTTAATTTACTATTTTAGAAAAACTATGACACACCACTGCAATTTGGCGTATGAATGTGTCTTACACGTCATGTAGGCAACTATACAAAGCACGGAATTACGATTGGTGAAGGGATTGTGTTAAAAACACACTGCTTAATTCATTCACAGTGGTGTAGCAGACATAATTCATTTATGTTAACTAAAATCTGCCTAAAAGTTATCAGTGACACTGTCATACTTATATGTATATCATTTATTTCTTTGGGATTTTCTCAAAACAATATATTGTTTTAATGTTTTAAAAATCTTGTAACATAAATGAGAATTTTTTTTATTAATCTGACATCATCTGTGATAGAAATAGTTAATTTATCATAAAAACGTCTACTGAAACTAATCAATTCAAGACAAGCATATAATAGGTGGCGGCCCCGCAGGGTTAGAATTTAGCCTAAAATTAGTGGGGGCCAGTAGGGCCCCACGTTCCAAAATCTAGGGCCCTTCACCAAAAGTGGGGGCCAAGAAATAGTTGCATAAAAAAGCCATAATGTAACTTTGTTCAACACAATTGTTTAATTTGTACACAACACATGTGCAGCTAATGTGGCTTTGCAGCAGCCTGATTAATAATTATCATATACGTAAAAGCAGATCTGATCAAAATCAAGACCTGACATTCCTTGCATATCACGCATCCATATAAATGATGTGTATGGCTGCCTGTTCTTCGCAAGAGCATGCGCTGTAACAAACAATTTCTTCTGACGTGCAGCATTTGTAGTATCAATTTATTTAGTTGCAAGCATATTAAAATTACGTTTTTTAAATAATTTTAGTTAAAGCATCCCTGAACTGAATTACATATAGTTTAGCCTAGCCCTAGGAGCTAGGACCTAGGTGTCGTATGAAACTGGAACATACACAACTACTAACTAGATTGAGGTTATAATTCCTTGCTAAAAAGGTCTATGTGCAGCAGATATGGAAAATTAATAAATGTCATTCTTCTTAAATGTATAAGTTCTATACAGACATGCTGTTTGGGGTTGAAACCTTATAATTAATATAACATTAACATTTCGATCGATCAGATTACAAAATATGCATCAGGCGTTATCCGCTAGGTGTCGCCAGTTATATATGCATAGCCTTTTTTCGTAAATGTTTAAAAACATTCTGTATTAAAAAAACTGAATTCAGCCGTATGTCTCCAAAAATCCCTAGCATCCGTTTAGAATACGGGTAATCCGTAAAACATGGCATGGCAGCAAATGCACTTAGTTATATATGATCAAGTCTTACCTGATTTACTAATTTAGGATATTTTACGCATATGCTGCAGCACATAACGTCTTTTTTAGCGTCATGAACCAGCCACGGTCGGCAATCCAGCCACGAATCAAGGACAACTCTTTCTTTTCTCAACATTGTAGACTTTACTTTTTAAACGTTTTGATTGTGTTTTGTTGTCTTCTTCTGCTGTCTGCCTTTAAATTTTTTTTCCCCGCCAGTCATTTACTTGAAGATATTGGCCATTATGATCGAAAAAAAGACGCTTTCCCGCAATTTTCAAGTCTTGGACGGGATAGTTCATAATTTGTCCACCTTTAGCGCACGAACACCCCCCTGGCGAATGCAGCGATGACTAAGATTAACGCTCCGTAGAAACGGATCGATATTAAAATGGTGTTTTTTTACTAATCGCGTGGTCTTCTACAACGTGTGTTTGGATAACGACGGCTGGAACTTCCAGATGTTCGTTCGTGTTTGCTTGGGTGGAGAAATGAAGTAGGATAGGTCGGTAGCGGTAGTGCCCCTTAAAAAATTAAATTGCATATGTTTTGTGGCTTTTTGTGCCTTTGAGATGCATTGATATTGTGGTATTTATAATGCAAAATTCTGGGAGCCAGGCGGGCTCCCAGGGTTGGAATTTTTGGGGATCCGAAAATAAATCTAGGGGTCAGCGGGCCCCCGGGTCCCCGCTAAATTCGAAACCTGGGCCTGCCCCAGCTACCTTAAGGACATGATTTAGTTAGGCGGATATAATACTGATGTGATCAAGTCCACTAGTCATGGAAGACAGTGATATAGAGGAAGTAAAACCTGGAAGACAAACCCACCACATGGGTCAGCATGGGCAGTGCCATGGGGTTCGACTAAATGACCCCAATTACATGCCATGTCACTTAGTAATTACGAGATTGGCTACCGCGATCGGGGGAACCGACGCGCTGGGACTCAGGCACCAGCGAGAAATCAGCGAAGACCTTTGGGATCGAACAGGCGGCATCGGCTCTCATGTGAAGTCCGGTTTGCCACCCTCAGTGTGGGTACAATGACTGGAAAAAGAGTGGAGGTGGTTGAGCTAATGAAGAGGGGGCAGCTCTTGGTAATGGGGGTCCAAGAAACGAAGTGGAAAGGGGACAGAGCAGTGAACCTGGGTGAAGGATTTAAGATGCTGCATGGAGGGGGAGATGGAAAGATAAATGGATTGGGAGAGATTGTGAACGAGGAATACAGTAAGGAAGTCATCAGGGTAGAGATATGGGGAGGCAGGATCACTGCAGTGTGGACATTGATTGGAGGACAGATGATGTGTATACTATCAGTATATGCTTCTCAGACAGGGAGAACACAAGAAGACAAAGACGCATTCCGAAGTAACTTGGAAGAAATTATCGGGCATGTGGAGCTGGAGACAGTGTTGGTTGTGGCAGGTGACATGAATGCACACGTGGAAAGAGACAAAACAGTGAGGAGACCGTAGGAAATTATGGATGGGTCTCAAGAAACAGAGAGGGACAAGACCTGGTGGAGATGCTCACCAGAAACCAGTTGGTGGTGGTAAATTCCATCTTCCAGAAGAGGGAATCACACAAGGTAACCTACAGAGGTGGGAACAACAGAACAGAGATAGATATGCTGATTGTCAGAAGCTGTCAGCGAAACAAAGTTAGAGACTGCAAGGTTTTGGTAGGAGAGCACATAACGAACCAACATGAACCATTGGTTTATGAAATGTGTATAGGAAGAGACAAACAAAGAAGGAGGAAGCAAAGACAGGTGATCAGGTGGGGGAAATGTGAAGGAGAGGTGATGGAAAAACACAAAAGCAGAGTCGGAAGTTCAGGCTACTTAAAGAACAAAGGGAGGATGTGGAAGCTGAGTGGACAGCATTTAAAGAAGGCTTAATTGGAACAGCTGAGGAGATATATGACCGGACATCAGGAGAGCCCACACAAAGCTTAAAGAAGAAAGAACAGTGGCAGTGGAACCCGGAAGTTGAACAAGCAATACAAGAAAAGGAGGCACTGAAAGACAAGGCTGAAGCAGAAGTACCAGGAGAAGAAGAATGCAGCAAATAAGACTGTTGCTAAAGCAAGAGATAAGAAACAACATGAATGGTGCGATAGAATTAAAGAAGATGGTGGAAAAAATCTTCCAGCTGGCCAGAGATAGAGACAGAGATAGCAAAGATACTACTCAAAAATCAGCAATGAAGAGAAGCGATGTGACATTGGCCACTGGAGTAAAACAAGTGCTAGGTGTATGGGAGGAGTATTTCAAGAAACTACTAAACCCGGAGGATGGAATGGAACAAACTGTCTACAGATTGTGTAACTGCTAGCAGCGTGAATATGTTTAAAAACAAGGTTGACACATATATCAGGAGGGCGGGTTATAAGTAGGTGAACATTGTTGGACTCTCGATAAGCCAATGGCTTCCTTGTCCACTTGCCATCTGGGCCTTTGGCTTGGATAGCAAATCTTGTTAAATCTTGTTAAAGAATGTGAGGTAGAGATACCACATTCTGTAAGGAGAGAGTTGGAGGTGAGGACGATAACAGAATAAGAGGTGGAGAAAGCTGTAAAGAAGATGAAAACTGGGAAGGCTGTAGGAGTGGACGAACTGACAGAGGAAATGGTGAAAGCAAACAGACTAGTGGGAATCAAGTGGCTGACGAGGCTGTTTAATATGTGCTTCACAACAAGAGAGATAGCAACAGAGCGTCGAAAAGGAGTGATTGTGCCGATATGGAAGGGGAAAGGGGACATCCATGATCCAGGGAGATACAGAGGCATCACATTACTGAGCCAAGCCCTGAAATTGATGGAAAGGAAACTGAATGCTAGGGTGAGGCATACAGTGGAGAGCAAAATCGGAGAGAATCAGCTGGGATTGAGGAAAGGGAGATGAACAGATGATGGATTTTGTTTGCCATCAGACAAATTATTGGGAAGAGGAGAGAATTTAGAAAGGATGTAGCATTCGGTTTTGTCGATCTAGAAAAGGCATTTGACACCGTACCGAGAGAACTTGCATTTGCAGTCATGAGATGAATGGAGGTTGGAGAGACAGAGGTCAGAATGGTTGACGAAATGTACAAGGAGACAACAGCAGTGGTGAGAGTTGAAAGAGAAACATCAGAACAATTTGGAGTTGGAGTAGGACTTAGACAGGGAAGTGCCTTGAGTCCCCTGCTTTTCATTATGGTGATGAACCTGATCAGTGGAAAGGTATCTGAACAGGAATAACTTAAGAAGATACTAAATGCAGATGTCCTAGCAGTGGTGGCTGATAAAAAAGAGGATCTACAGAAAACATTGCAAAAATGGAGTAAACCCTTTAGAAAACATGGCCTCCGAATGAATCTGGAGAAGACAGAAGTAATGTGGATAGGCGAACTACATATAGTTGTTGACAGAAAGAGCATTAACCAAGTGAACAGTTGTGTATACTTGGGCGGTACAGTGTGTGAGGATGGAGGAAGTAATAAGGAAATACAGAGGAGAGTGCAGCAGCGTGGAGGAGAATGGAAGGCATTATATGGGACAGAAAACTGAAGACACAACTGAAAGGAAAAGTGTTGGAAGCCTGCGTGGTACCAGCCTGTATATACAGGTTGGGAACACTGGCACTGACAGAGAGACAGGATGAGAAGATGCAGATAGCAGAAAACAACTGGGTCCAAAGAAGATGCAAGTAGTTTATTGATATAGTTCACATTGAGTGTATTGCTGTTGTGGCGCCATTTATATTTATACTGTAATTCTGAACTTCTGATCACGCAATGGTTTCTTTGTTGTTTGTATGGATTGGTTCCATGTTAGACCACCTGCATCTCTCATAACCGACATAGAACGGATTGGTGTGGCTTCACCTAGAGGGTCAGCCATTATCGAATTTAGTTCATGGAGACTGAATTGTGATGGACACACTCCTTATTGTTGTCATTGTTAAACCACTCTTCAAGCAAAGCATATCCTTCAGACACAGGGTTGGGTAACTTACTTTCGGGTGAACGCTGGTGAGCCTGTGGCTGTCGACGGTCCATCTGTTTGACCGGACGGGGTTGGGTAGTGCTTTGTCTGATTATAAGAAAATTGGACGTCAAAAATTCTAAAATTTATTTCACAGAAACTGCCATCATCACATTGTCATGCTGACCATGCTTTGGTAAAATTGCATACTTCCAGTTCTTTTTAAACGCCCCCACATGTGATACCCATCAATGGTTAAAAAATATCCATGTGTGCCTGCGGCCACGTGGCGTATAGCAGAAAAACTCAATAAATCCCTCGCCGTTTAAACTCACAAAAACGCACCATTTTACAACCAATAACTTCTCCAAACAAACCTGTGAATATGCCTGCCCAGGGGTCGTTCAAAATTGTCAACATTAATTAAAGAGTACAGACAGTACTCTTGTTATGACCCCCCTCCCCCAAAAGAGTACTATGAAAATTTTGATTTGGGGGTTTGCTAGATATTATAACATACATTGTGTATACAGTAGAGTTCAATATGTACTAATAGCCTGAACATTATTAAATATTATCTATATTAAAAATAAAGAAAAGAACACTTTTTATTACACAAACTTCAATTCTTTTATTCTTAACACATAAGTGACATGTTGTGTTGACAACATAAATCGGTGTTGGCGAAGCTGATGGCTCTGTACCATCGTGGCTGTTTCTCCCGATTAAGGACGAATACGTTAACAAAATGGTGATACAAACATGTTGGAGTCTTATGTACGACAGTTGGACATGTCAAATAGTATCTAAACAAAGCTTCATGTTCCTTGAAATGCTTCATTGCTCAACCGTTAACGATAACCTTGCACAGGCTGCACAGGCAGAACGAGGGGAGCAGTTCGCTGAAGTTCACCGGTTGTCGCATCAGACCGACTTTGTCCGGAGAAAAAACTAGTTGAGCAGATACACATTAAGCGTAAACAATTGGATGCGTTAAACAATATTTAAATAAGGTTTAAATCACTTGAGACCTCTCACTGTTCAACCAGGAAAAAAAACTCAAATGCTAAACACCCACAGGATGAACAGACAGAACAAGTAGTTCACTGATAATCACTACGTGTCACGTTAGACCGGTTTTGTCGGAAAAACCTGGTTAAGCCATATGCTAGAAATGTAGACGATACTTTATTCGTTGTAGTATTATTACGACACTATGAAAAGTTATGCTACTCTAGTAGCTGAAAACCAACTTTGTTGCATCATGATGTCGACATTTAAAAAAAACGTATGGAGGCCTCCGACCCCTCCCCCTAGCGTACGGAATGAACGCTTCCGATAATGTTGACAATTTTGAACGACCCCTCACACTTATGTCACATCATAAGAATGTCGATGTTGAATCTGAAGGAGCTGCCACATGAGTTGTTCCGTAGATGCTGTCACGTCACGTTGTTGCATCTGAGGGAGTGATCATCTCAGTCACATTCTATATGGACTGGCTTACGCTTCGCTGATTAGTGCAGACATGAAACAGAAGCCATACTTTCGTGTAGTCAGGTGTGACCAGTGGAAGTTTTGCTAGGTATTGACTCTACCTGGATATACTTCCGATAGCAGTCAGAATGCCAGCGTCCCATGGCTTTAGAAAAGAAACCTGACTTGGCTGCCACGTGGCTGTACCTATACGACAACAATATGGCGATATGTTCTTTTCTACCAAGTCCGTGTGAACGATGACCGCTTCTAGGTACTTAGCAAATGCAGTTTTTTGGACTGGTATCTTGTTGGCGTAGCAGAAAAGAGTGCCCTGTCCATGCCCCCCCCCCGAGTTTGATATAATTTACCATCCGACGGCATGGACAAGGTGTTTTCCCTGTGGGGAGAACGTCCAGGTTGAAAGGAAAACAAACACTATATTTGTTTGACTGGAATACCAGACGTAATTTACAGGGTTTTATGCAACAATGGGATACGGAGAGGTTATTAGGGCTAGCCATTACAGTGTACATGATCTACATAGTTGGTTAGGCAAACTACAAGAATAACCATCCTATATGACGGAAATTTAAGTAACTACTTGATCGGCATTGTTCAGCTTGACTACATTGCAGTTATGGCTCAAACGTACCATATAATTTTTTTACACATAATGGTTTCTTTGTTATTTGCATGTATCGATTATATGTTAATTTAATGCAACATTTTGATATTTAGGCATAATGTTGGATAAATACATTGGGCTGAATGGAATATCAATGGAATATCAATGGTATGCAAATCATCAATACTTTTTACGATTTACAGTCACATAACGAATTGAAAGTGCTTGGAATCAGGAGGTGTATGAATTGTATTGCAGCTTGCAACAGTGCAGAATTGGAGCTGATGACATGCTTGCCGTGGCTACAGCCCTTTCTCGCTGTGCAAAAGTTGAGGAACTCTGGTTAGTTTGAGTTGGATATATGCAATTTGTTGTATGACCTGTAATTTTTTTATATATAATGTGTTGATACTATGTGTATGTACAGTTTCGTTTCTTTGATTGTTCTTGTGTGGATGTTAATTATATCATACTGTAATAGTAATTATATAACCCATCGTTGCTGCCATACATGTAATGAATTATTCGTTGCGAATTATATTCTTATTTTGAGCCAACCCGTATTAGTAATTATCAGGTTGTAATAATATACACAACATTGTCCAGGTTGTCAGAGAACGACGTCAGTGATCCTGCGGCCGGCAAAGCTCTGGGTGACTCCATCAAGGAGATGACATCTTTGAGGGAATTGAAGTAAGTAGTTTATTGATATAGTTCATATTGAGTGTATTACTGTTGTGGCGCCAGTTATGTTTATCCAGTAATTCTGAACTTCTTATCACGCAATGGTTTCTTTGTTGCTTGTATGAATTGGTTCCGTGTTAGACCACCTGCATCTCTCATAACCGACATAGAACGGATTAATGCGACTTCACCTGGAGGGTCACCGATGGTCGAATTCGGTTAATGGTGACTAAATGGGGATGGACACAATCCTTATTATTGTCATGGTTAAACCACTCTTCAACCAAAGCATATCCTTCAGACGCAGGGGCGGGTAACTTACTTTATAGCCAACGCTGGTGAGCCAGTGGCTGTCGACGGTCCAGCTGTGGGACCGGACGGGGTTCATGTAACGTTTTTTCTGATTATAATAAAATAAAAATAAAATAAAATCAAAAATTCTGAATTTTGTTCTCAAAAACTGCCAGCATATCATTGTCATACTGACCATACTTTGCTAAAATCACATATTTCCAGTTCTTTTTAAACACTCGCACATGCAATGCCCATCAATGTTTACAAAAATATCCATGTATGCCTGCGGACACGTGGCGTATAGCAGAAAAGAGTACAGGCAGTACTCTTTTTATGACCCCCCCTCCCCCCAAAAGAGTACTAGAAAAATGTGAATTTGGGGGGTTTGCTAGATATTATAACATACATTGTGTATGCAGTTGAGTTCAATACGTACTAATAGCCTGAACATTATTAAATATTATCAATATTAAAAATAAAGCAAATAAAATTTTTTGTTACACAAACATCAATTCTTTTATTCTTAACATATAAGTGACATGTTGTTGGTGTGTTGACAACACAAATCGGTGCTGGCGAAGCTGATGGCTCTGTACCATCATGGCTGTTTCTCACGATCAAGGGTGAATGCGTTAACAAAATGGTGATATAAACGTGTTGGAGTCTGATGTATGACAGTTGGACGTGTCAAACAGTATCTAAACAAAGGTTCATGTTCCTTGAAATGCTTCATTGCTCAACCGTTAACGAAACACTTACAAAGGGTGCACAGACAGAAAGAGGGGAGCAGTTCGCTGAAGTTCACCGGTTGTCGCATCAGACCGACCCCTCCCCCCTAGCGTACGGAATGTACGCTTCCGATAATGTTGACAATTTTGAACGACCCCTTACACTTATGTCACATCATAAGAATGTCGATGTTGAATCTGAGGGAGTGATCATCGCTGCCACATGAGTTGTTCTGTAGATGCTGTCACGTCACGTTGTTGCATCTCAGGGAGCGATCATCACAGCCACATTCTGTATGGGCTGGCGTACGCTTCGCAAATCAGTGCAGACATGAAACAGAAGCCATACTTTCGTGTAGTCAGGTGTGACCAGTGGAAGTTTTGCTAGATATTGACTCTACCTGGATATACTTCAGATAGCAGTCAGAATGCCAGCGTCCCATGGCTTTAATCTGTTCGGTAGAGAAACCTGACTTGGCCGCCATGTGACAGCACCTATACGACAACAATGTGGCGAGATGTTCTTCTCTACCAAGTCTGTGTGAACAATGACTGCTTCTAGGTACTTAGCAAATGCTGTTTTTTTAGACTGGTAACTTATTGGCGTAGCAGAAAAGAGTGCCCTGCCCATGCCCCCCCCCCCAGTTTGATATAATTTACCATCCGACGGCATGGACAAGCTGGTTTCCCACTGGGGAGAACGTCCAGGTTGAAAAGAAAACCAACACTGTATTTGTGTGACTGGAATACCAGACGTAATTTACAGGATTTTATGCGACACCAGGATACGGAGAGGTCATTAGGGCTAGCAATTACAGTGTACATGATCTATGATTTATCAAGTGTCAAAATCGACCTATAGTTAAATTATATGACTGGTTTTCAGCTAATATTATGGGTAAGGCAATGTTTAGACTTGGTCGTCAAACAAGTTATAATGACGTGACAAGCTGGAGTGTACCATAATATGTCTACATATACATCGTGCCGCAACTTGATAGGAAACTGGACACTTTCTCAAAAAAAAGCTTCTCTATTTGGGGTAATACCACATTTGACCTTCCTGTTTATTGTTTCACACGAATGTAGGGCGTATTAAATTGTTATATGTGAATTTAAACAATTCATAATGTGTGACATAAGTGCAATTGAGCAGGCATATTCACAGGTTTCTTTGTAGAAGCTATTGGCTATAAAATAATGCATTTTTTATTGAGTTTAACAGGTGGAGGGAGTTATTGGAACATTTCTGCTTTGGGCCACGTAGGCGCATGAACACATGGCTATTTTTGTAAAAAAAAATGATGGGCATCGCACATCGGGGCGTTTTGAAAGAGCTGAACGTATGTGATTTTGACAAAACTTGGTTAGCATGTCAATGAGATGATGGCTGTTGCTGTGAAAAAGTTTCAAAAGTTTTAGTGGTCACGTTTTCTTATAATCAGGCATAATGTTAACATGGTCACCAATGCGATTTTGTACTGTGTTCTGCCCCCTTCAGCCTACTGTTACATTTCCCATTGGTCACCATGTTAACGTTTTGCACGATTATAAGAAAACGAGACCATCTAAAATTCTGAAACTTCTTACCTGCCGTTGTCATCATCTCATTGACATGCTGGTCGAGTTTAGTCAAAATCACGTATTTCTAACTCTTTTAAAATGCATAAACGTGTCATACCCGTCAATGTTTACACCAATTTCTGCATAAATTACTGCGCACATGTGCCTTGTGGCGAAAAAATTGCCAAATATCCTTCCGCGTATTGAACTCATAAAAAATCCACAGTTACACTGCCAACATGTTCTACCAGCAAACTTACCAATGTGTCTGCTCAAATGTAGTTATGTCAGATGATGGTTTTAAAAAAATTACACATCTAAAATTACTGTGCCTTACATTCGTAGTGTAACACACCAGTAAATCTAACTGAGGCATGATCCCTGGGGCCAACAGTGTGACTGATAAATTAAAATCCAAAAGAGAGCTCTTTGATTAATACATTTCGGTAAATACAATGCACATATCGATCCTCTCTTTGAGAAATTTAAAGTACTAAAAGTAAATGACATACTACATATGCAAGAACTACAATTTTATTACAAATTCAAGCACCATAAATTATCTGCATATTTACAGCACTTACCGTTGCAAACAAGTACAAGCATTCACCATCACAACAGCCGTGGCATCAACAACATACATCACGCAGCAACAACATAGACACAAACAGAATAACAAACGAAGTTGCCAAAAAATTTATTTAAGGTATAAAATGCTGTTTCTTGTAAACAACACTACCGAGTTAATAACAAGCAAAATGCAAAGACACAGTTTAAAGGGATTCAGAAGCTATGTTAAGTCGTTTTACCTACATAACTATCAAGAACAGTCCATGATATTGAATTGCTACATATGCCAACATATGCAATGATTATTCACACCTCGTGGCCTGTCATCATAAATGTGAACAGGTAACTTTGTTCAACGTTTCAGTAGATATAATCCTTTATATCCCGTTTGTGTACAGTTGGCATTGCATTACAGGTCCGTCCTCGGGGATTTTAAAAGGAAGGTTCGGACACAGTCAGACTGGGATTACTGGGATGATTTCTAAAAAATGTTGCAACTTAAAAATATTCTATGTATAAAAGGGTGTTCATTCGAACCCCTCTGAAGACAGACAAGAACAAATGTGCAGACCCTTGAAGATCTGTGAGAGGCAAGTTGTAGCTCGATTACTGAAACGTAGTGGGTCAAATAAAACGTAATTTCCTGATTAGTTATCAAAATGTCCAATCAGGTGCATTTCCATAACCTTAATCAATTAATGGCATAAACAAACGTCCTAATTTTAACTAATCTCATTTAACTTTATTCAAGCTTTCACTTGCCTTTAAATGAGTTCTAAAAATAATGTTATTTTGAAATGGCATCGCATTTGTAACAAAATACATCATTATTTAAATTTGTATCATTAATGAATTTCGCTATTTCTCTAAAACATTGATGCCAATGGCAACATGCAGCATTTGACGTACACTCTAATTGCCGGCCCAGGGCCTTTGAATCTTCTGTGGGGACCGTAACTGCCTCAAGTCGCAGGTCTGCTGGCTCTCACGGGTTTCGAATATATTTACAATATTTAAGTCGCAAATAGAGATCGAATTTAGCGATTTGATGGACTGTACGTATGTTTCACTGCGCTACCTAACACCATTAACTTATCGACGTATTGCTTCAGTCACCATCGTTGATCTACATGTACATAGTTCAATGGCATGACAGGTAGCACGAGTGTGGATGACGGCTAACTATTGCAACATAACGCACTTTTACACATCGATTACATATCGTCCACTATGAGAACATAGAGTTGACCAGGAATTAGTCGAAGAGCAACATGGGTTCAGAAAGGGAAGGTGGGCGACCGATGGGGTGCTTGCCTTAAGACATATGGTACAAATGGATGTCGGATGAGTTTCAGGTTAAATAGGTCATGCACTTACTGTCTGTTATGGTGATGGAGTTCATCAGCAGGAAGATGTAAAAAAGCGAAGAACAAACAGGAATTACATGTTATGTTTGTGGAGTAGAGGGAGAGTAAGAGACATGGACTGATGAATCACCTGGATAACACAGAATTGATGTCGGTTGGACACCAGAGAGTGGGTTTCAACATCAAGTTGGAAAAGATGGAGATAACGTAAGGGGGTGGCTTTGTGTACATTAGTGACATGGTTATGGAGACAGGGAAATATCAAACAAGATCATGTAAAATGCAGGCATGCTTGTATGGCTGGGGATGGTGGCGTTGACAGTGCAGCAACAGGTGTGGCTGCTTGTATGTGACAACATCTACAAAATAGTGCACGGATTAGGCGCTATCTGCAACGGAACAAATTGTCCATGCGTTTGTCACCAGCAGACTTGACATTGGGAATGCGTTTCTCCCCCGACTTCCTCGCAAGCAAATACAACGACTGCAGAGATGCACAACTGTGCGGCCGACCTTGTGGGTGGCGTCGGCCAACCCGATCGTTGCAAGCGTTTCAACCGACCACGTTACCTGAACAACTGATTTTACATCTGCAATATAATAGCGTTGGAGATCTTTTCCAGAATGCCTACCGCCCGTCACACAGCATAGGGCAGCGAAAGTATGTATCCAGAACGATGCCTTGTCACTACTACAGCTAGTACTGGTAACAATTGACTTAAGAGTAACGTTCAGTTATATTGACCACGACCTTCTTCACTCATCACAAGAACAACTTGATGTCACATTTCTATGCAGATAATACCCACATTTACATCTCAGTGAAGCTTCTCCAGGTGCATATCGCAGCGACTGTCGCGTGCGTATCGAGCTGTGTGTAGAAGAAAACGGTGTGGATGAGGTCAAACTTGTTGAAGTTTAACGACGAGAAAAGAGTAGTCATCGTCTTCGGTTCCAACCAACAGCTGAAGAAAATATTAATACACGATGTGTGCATTGGTGATAGCTTAATAGCCACTACTCATAATGCATGAAATATTGGTGGACAGTTTGATGACAGTGCAGTCGCATGTAGTAGCGGTGTGCAATTCTGCTATTTTCCACCAATGAAATATTGCAAGGATTAAGCGTTACCTGCTACGGAATAAATTGTCCAAGCGTTTGTCACCAGCGGACTTGATATTAGGAATGCTTTGCTGCACCGACTGCCTCACAAACACATACAACGATTGTAGAGACTGCAGAACTGGACAATCGGCCTGGTGAATGGCACCACGACATGACACCACTTTCGACCAAGCTGCATTGACTGCCGATAGCCGAAGGAGTGTAGTTTAAAATCTTGCTGATCGTGCATCAAGCACTGCATGGGTGTACACCGAAGTACATAGTCAATTGTGTCACACAGTGTCAGCCAACTCGATCGTTGCACTGTAGTTATTTCGATCTGCTTTGCTTTAAGTTGAGTTGAAACTGAAACGTAAAATTTGTAAAAATTTATTTTGAAGTTGGTTTCAAACAGAACTTACTCATATGCATTCTGGTGTTTTTATATGGCTGCCATGTCTGGTAACTGGTACCCGCATGTGGAATTATTTGTGTCCGAGTGCGAACAAAGGAGTAAATGATTTTATTGGGTCCGATATAGATTGTCTATATGAAATGAGCCGACCAATGCGTAAAGCATCCAACTCACCACAACCAGCCTGTGTTTCTGGAAACGTAGCTGATGTAGGCGATGCAAACACCACTCCGTGAAGTCCGTGAACAGGCCTTGAGAAAACTAAGGCCATTAACAATGAACGGACCTTGAGGCAATTCCTGCCATTAAGAATCACCATTGGGACGAGAGACGCCCAACAACTGGTATACTACTTCTCTCCGTGTACAGATTGATGATCGCTGCATCAAGCTGCCAGCGGTGTGAAGAAGGTAAGCTTCTCTGTAAGGACATGGTTAATTTCCGCAGCAGGGTACAAAAGATTGACCACCAGCCAAGGCCTGCTGCCAGTAGCAGCATTGAGAACACCGACACGAATCCGTTGCAATCCGTTGGAGATTCACTGCAGATTATAGGGAAGTCGCGACTAGTACGAAACAGCAGCTCCAACCATCTACATTTTTATATGCATACTCTGGTTTCTTCCTCAACGCTTGGGGCTAAGACAAGTATTGACGTGTCGTAGTCTTTGGCTGATTATCGCCTTACATGGTTTCACAGGCCCACTATTATTTCTGGATCTTCGTCATTTCTGTGTAGAAATGTCCCACATTATCAGTGTCTACATTTAACCAAGCTTAGATATAACCTACTTCCTGAAACGATATATATTATATGACATTTTGTATCTACATGCATACATATTTGCTGATCTGTACTACTAAACGAAAATTTATAATTATGACAATAGTGTTTTTACACACACTTTGATACAATTGCCAAACAATCACAGAAATGTTGGAGCGTAAATGGAGGAAGATCGTGCAGGAGAGTTACATAATTTTTTACTGCCATCATCACCAGGCCGTCACATAATCTATGCCATGTGCACAACTTCAGTTCCTCAACAGTCAAATCGCCGAAGCGTCTAATGAACAGACGGAAATGTTGAAGACCATCGCCAAGCTGCTTCACACCGATGACGATACACCGCTCCGGCAATATGACACATTAAGCACACTTACAATGCATTTCTTGGAGTTGTTTCTTTGAACAGACCTCTTGAATTCACTCCATTTTCACTGTTCAAGACCATCGCCAAGCTGCTACATACCGATGATGATACACCGCTCCGCCAATGTGACTCATTCAACACACTTGAAATGCGTTTCTTTAAATAGATATCTTGAAATCGCTCCATTCTCACTCAGAATGTCAACAATGTCGATGCCTCCGTCGGAAATGCACCGTCAGAATTTGAATTAAATGCTTTGGGTCTTGCCACTGAGGTTGAAGTCAGGACCAAATTGCAGTCGTCGCCGGTGAAATCACGTGACATTTATCCCATTCCAAAATGGCTTCCCAGAGACATGCACATGAGATTGTGGCTATACTCACGGCCGTCGTTATCGTTTCTGGCATAGTGACTACACATTCTGAGTGAGAATGGAGCGATTTCAAGATATCTATTTAAATTAAGAAGATGAAAGATAATAAATCACCTGGAGTTGATGGGATACCACCAAAACTGCTTAAGGAAATTGTTGAGCAAATTAGTACACCACTTGCAAAATTGTTTAACTTGTCACTAGAAGAAGGAATAGTTCCATCAGAATGGAAAGTAGCAAACATTACGCCACTATTTAAGAAGGGATCGAGCAACAAGCCAGAAAATTATAGACCAGCGAGTTTAACATCAGTTATATGTAAATTACTCGAAACATTAATTAGAGACCACATGGAATTCCTTGTAAAACATAATTTAATAAATACATCTCAACTTGGGTTCCTAAAAGCAAGGTCATGTCTAACCAATCTCTTGTGTTGTTTTGGAAGAAATTTCAAAGTGGGTAGATTTTCAGAAAGCTTTCGATAAAGTGCCACACCAAAGATTGATACTTAAACTAAAAGCCCATGGTATAGGTAATGATGTAATCAACTGGATAGAAAAGTGGCTTACACACAGAAGACAGAGAGTAATAGTAGATGGTGAGATTTCAAACTGGAAATCGGTTTTGAGTGGGGTACCACAGGGATCAGTATTAGGCCCTATACTGTTTTTAATATATATAAATGATCTAGAAGATGACATATCTAGCAAAGTACTCAAATTTGCAGATGACACAAAAGTATTCAGAAAGGTTACAAATGATACAGATAAACAAAGTGTACAGGATGATATAGATAAATTAGTTAAATGGTCAGAAAAATGGCAAATGTTATTCAATTTTGGGAAGTGCAAATGTATACACATAGGGCATGGAAACATGGACGAAGAATATAAAATGGGGGATGCTGTACTAGGTAGAACCACACAAGAAAAGGACTTAGGAGTAACATTTAGTGCTGACATGAAAGTTTCAGAGCAATGTGGGATTGCTGCTTCAAAAGGAAATCAAATTATAGGGCTAATTAGGAGAACTATCATGCATAAGGAGAAACAGCTAATTGTACCCCTGTACAAAGCAATAGTTAAACCACATTTGGAATATTGTATTCAAGCATGGAGGCCGTATCGTAAAAAGGACATAGACAAGCTAGAAAGAATACAACGAAGAGCAACCAAAATTATTCCAGAATTGAGACACCTTAGCTATGAAAGTCGCTTATTACAATGTAGTTTGACAACACTAGAGACCAGGAGACTAAGAGGAGACCAAATAGAAGTATTTAAAATAGTGAACGGTTATGAGGATGTTGATAGGAATATATTCTTCAAACTTAAAGAAGGCAGTAGAACCAGAGGACACAAAGCAGCATTAGTTAAGGAGCAGTGTAGATTGGACATGAGAAAGTACTCTTTCTCACAGAGGGTGATAAATGAATGGAACAAACTGCCAAATGATTGTGTTAATGCTAGTAGTGTGAATATGTTTAAAACTAGAATTGACAGATATTTGATAAGGGTGGGCTACACATAGATGAGAAAATTGTTGGACTCTCGATAAGCCAATGGCTTCCTTGTCCACTTTGCCATCTGGAACTTGTTGTTTTGGATGGTAATCTTGTTAAATCTGAAGGGATGTCCGTCTACCTGTCCAATCACATTGTTGATACAGCCCTTGTATCTGTGCAGAATTGCATTCTACTCGCAATGGACAACCAGTCATTGTCATCAATGTGCTTTTTGATTTGTCCGCTGCATTTGATACCATCGACCACAAAGTGAATGACAGAGTTCAATTCGTCCACATTCAAGGAGCTACATCACTTCCTCGTTCTCCTTATTGCATATGGTTTAGCCAAGATTCCGGGCATGGCCATCAACATCCAGTTGCCAAGATCATTCACAAGAACAACTTGATGTCACACTTCTGTGCAGATAATACCCACATTTACATCCCAGTGAAGCTTTTCCAGGTGCACGTCGCTACGACTGTCACGCGTATCGAGCTGTGTATAGAATAAAACGGTGTGGATGAGGTCAATCTTGTTGAAAAATCTGCAATGGTTGACAAGTTGTAACATACTGATTATAACCTGAAATGTAATGATTATTGAAATAGCTACGTAACCACATTTTGGGACAAAAATGCATTTTTAAGGCAAAAATGGCCCATAATTGAATGTTAACAACTAATTAATCAGCCAAGCTTTTCAGTACTTTGAATGTCATATGACTAGTCTCAATCAGCCGGTTGTGACGAACTTGTACAACGTAGCCGTGATATATATATATATATAAAATGCAGATAATAACAATATAATAATACTACATAAGTTAATAATAACAACATCTTTAAATCCTCTTGTACCCGAGCTCAGAGGTGCAATAAACCAAATTTAAGCATAATATAATGAACAGGGACGTGGAAAAGTTATCAAAGCTTGGGACCGTTGAGGCTCTTGGGTGCAAATGCAATTTTTTTTAAATATGTCTTAATATTTTTGGAGAAGGTAGCAGTATTTTTATATGATCTTAGTTGGTGGTTTTGTGCATATTTTGGTTGCAGCTGCAAATAAACCTCACTTGCCCTGGTTATATCATGTTTGTTTTAGGAGCAAAACACTATTGTGAATTATATTATCTGAGCTGCCTGAACATATTTTAAAGATTCCATTGACTAGCCAAATAGTGTGACTGTTGTATTGATAGCACAATATGTAAGGAAGGAGTATTTAAAGTGTGCTGCATACAACACAATCAAGGAATTTTGTCAATTCTGTCTGGTGTCTTCTGCCAGTCAGCCATTTTTCTATTCAGTCGATTATGCCATCCCCGATACCATGGGCTTTTAACATAAGTAGTAGTCTTTGATGTGACACTTTGTCGAAAGCTTTCTGAAAATCTAAATAGATAATGTCCACAGGTTTAATTGAGCAGGTGTCCGTGGGCCCTAGATTCACCGCCGGGTCCCCAATAGTTTTGAATCTATGCCTGGGGCTCTGGCTGGTCCCTGAAATCAAATAAATATCTGCGTTTCGAAAGCTCAACACAAGTGCATTAGTTAATTTTATGAATCCCACTAAGAGTCGTGGTGATGTTTCGTTCTATGAGAGTCAAAAGTCTGCCGTACTTCATAAGGTAGAAGTCAGACCACAGTGCAACATTGCATTGGGGGCCTAACTGGCCTTGCTAGTGTTTTGTCTGAATATAAGAAAATTGGACCTGCACTGACAAACCGTTGCTCAAAACTGATCTGCCTGACGAGCTATGCTTAGTGGCAGTTCTGATATTGACATCGCAGCGTACCGGGCTAACCAGGAGATCAAGCTTACGAGGCATCAAGCTTGCAATTTACCAGCATGAAGCAGCTAAAACAAGCACTATCTCACGAGACAGAAGCTGGCTTCTACTACCAGATAAAATTTTTTTGCTGTAGTTCTATGCCTCAGATCGAGAAATATAAATCCACCCATTATCTGGATGGGATAACGAAGTGAACAGTCGTTTACAGTCACCCTAACTGATATGCCGGGTAATTGGTTATTTATGCAGATGTCTCAATCACTCAGTGAAATGATACTGATGGTAGCTATGATTTGTCTATCTAACTAAACAACAAACAAGACTGGGTTATCATCCCCAAATTATATCAATTGATATTCACGGGAATTTTCTTGTCCACCAAGTCCGTGTGAATAATGACCGCTTCTAGGTACTTAGCAAATGCACTTTTTGGACTGGTAACTTATTGGCATAGCAGAAAAGAGTGCTCTGTCCATGCCCCCCCCCCCCGGAGTTTGACATTTGGACAGATTACGTTATTAAAGAGGCTAGCACTGGTCAATCTGAGGACGTGAACGCGCCACTCCGTTGACAGTCTTTATAACCAAGCAATCAACTGTGGGGTATGAGTAACGACATGCATTATGCCTTTCAGAGATTGTGGACATGAAGGTCTTAATAGTGCTGGGGGCCTTCCCTTCATTCTTGAGGTACTGCACAAAACCTGTGTTTGGGGAGGCAGGCCCAGTTGCTCTCGTAGCGTCTGCCACTACTCGGGCAAAGGTAACATAGGCCTACAATGTAAGCCCTACATGGTATTCAGGACACTATGTGCCAGGGTAGCTAGTGAGTGGGAATCAGTGCTGGATGTTCCTTTAGGCTGGGCTGGTCAACATATGCATGTTCAACCTGTAACCGCGAGAAAAGTTCCGCAATAACGTTGATCTTACATGGAATGTGCTTCGCGCGGAAATATATATTATAAGAGGCATGCAACAACCAGTTTGCGAATTAAACACAACAGCTGTTGTTCCCTGCAGTTTGATTTCTGATCACAGCCACAACTGGTGTATTGTCTGAAAAAAAGACACCTCGAATAGTCCATACCGGCCCCCTGTGAATGACGGCAAATACGATTGGTAGGATCCCGTTGATTGAAATGTGTATGTAGTCCCAGGAAGGGGGAGAAATTACCCTGCAACCACGAGTCACCCATGACAGCTCCGTACGCAAAACCACTTGCATATGTTGTAAGACACAACACCACATGAAATGATGTAATAGAGGTGAATTCTGGAAGTATTTGTGACTTAACTGAATTGGCTTTGGGAAAAATCAGGTCATGCATGAGTAGAAATTCGCCTTTCTCTTTCCAGGGGACTAAGCCTAATGGGGTGACTCTGGATTCACAAACACGCTAAATGTAGGCTTCCTTTTTGCAGAAGGAACACCCACGCATGTATCAGTCCCCCTTTTTGCATTTGCTTTGTTATCTTCATCATTGTTAGAGGAAAAGCAGAAGCGGGAGCGGCGGGGGCGAGTGCTTCTGGAAGTATATTCACGAAAGGGCTGGGATAACATAGATGTGTTCGCTGCTTTAGCTTTACATTTCGCATTATCGCTGGACTAGAGAGGGTAGTTACATACATTCCAAGCTGCATCGATCCTCTCCCTCCTGACAAGGAACCAGTAGACGTACTCTAACCAAACATGCCCAACCTTCCGTGTATCGTCAGGATGTGGTCATGAGGATTTAAACTGACTGCCTTCTTCAGGGTACTTATTTGGTCCTTGTGGCTGCATAAGTCAGAGGTGGAGCCATTCCCCTATCCGATCTACAAGGGCGACTGTCCACTTCCTCTTTGTGGTGGGAGAGGTCGTAATTTATGCGCAGAATGCGAGTGGGAAAGTATTAATTTGTACATATTTTTTGTATATATGGTACCTGATGTTAATGGTCTCAAGCTCTTCGCTTCTTGTGGTTGCATCTGTCAAACTGCTCAGCAGGGGAGTCGCTGCAGTGAACTCAGTGTCGGAGGAATTCAACGCCCATTCAGGCGATGGCGAGTGACGTTTACGCTTCCCTTCTTGCTGCTGCACCTGTTTGGATGGTGCAGGTGGAACGTTACCGGCAGGCTGCTGTTCATCTGGATGGGAAGACGGGCTAGTGACAGCGGGAACGGGAATCAACTGCTCTCGACGAAACGCCCCAAACTTTTATTCCACCTTCGCCAGCATGGTGGCCAGGAGTACCTCCATATTTGGTGCGTCAGGGTTCGGGCCTCACACGCTGGTTCATCAGGCGCACTGCCTGAAGCGTTCTCAGTCTTCATGGCCTGCCCCTGCGCCATCAATTGTTTCGAGATGATCTGGAACGCAGCATCATTGAGCAGTCCGCTACCCACCGGTAGGACGCCCCATACGGCCACAAGTGTGAAGTAGTTGGCCATTGAAATCCATATTGCATTGCCTGTTGCATGATACATCAACATTCAATCAGTGAAATTGCATTGACAGCTGTGGCACCAGCGTTATTTTGTATTTTGTTAGTGTTGATGATTGTACAATGAACACATAGAGTGGCCGTGTTCAAAATATTATATACTTAACAGGATGTCGTGTTCACTACTGTGGTGACTTATTTCCACAAACCTTGTTTAAACAAAGTTTGCTTAAGTGCTAAGTAGCACATATACGTAACAATAACATAACCAGATACTTAGTAATGACATCTGGGTATTGTGGGTTATATTAATTAGGCAGGGATCTCTCTGAGGACCTGGTGATAATTTTTGGTGTGCCGTTTAAAAAAAATACTTGTTAAAATAAGCGTACTTTAGTGTATTTGAAATATGCCAGCCGGAAGTGCATGTTAAATAACCTTGTCTTGAAACCTGCCACCAGTAAAGACTACCCGTATTACAACACATGACTGCTGATTAGGGCAGCACCAGCTGTGCACACAAAGGGGCCAAGACGAAGCCAAAGTTCAAAGCCGTCTGCCTGTGCAGCCGTTAATTGTTGCGGATTTCTGCACAACGTCACCGACGTGATGGGCAACCTGTGCTTGATCTTACTTGATCTTGTTTGATCGTATTATCACCGCCAATCACTTCTTATTACACGCAAATTCGTTGACGATCTTGTCTCCTATCACCGTGGCGTTCTTTGTGATCATCACCAAGCTACGCCAGCTTCGGAAGAAGACCACCCACAGTTATATCCTGTAATCGACCAATCCAACATCACGACATATCTCTCTGTGTGTGAGCCCATCACCCGATCTCTCAGTGATGTAGGTGGACTGCTTATCCACCATAACGCACCACTTGTGTAGTGTACATTCACCAAACTCCCGCGTACTCCATAGTGGGATCAGCAACTTGAGTTGAGTTGAAACATGAGGTTTGTCGCTGTGAACTCCGCCGGCGACGCAGCAGAACTGATGACCACCAGTTAAGTTATGCCGAGCTTCGTGATGGACATTGTTGAACTCTAGCTTCTACGCAAGCAGATTATTATTGTAAAGAGATCGAATCTCGTCTTTCAGAAATATAAGAGTTGACATTCCTGACCTCTCGGCGATTCATTGCACGTTGCAACTTGCCTAGCCACCTGACATTCGATTGAAGACGACGAATCGGAGCAATAAACATATCAGTGCCACTGTGACATGTGAAGATATCTGATCGTTGCGGTTGTCAGAGCTCTTTCGGGTGACACGAACTATGTTGTCTAGAGGTACAGTGAACACGTTGGTGCCATCATCGACAAACATTCAGCAATAAAGACGCTCGCAGTGATTTCACGATTCCACATGGTCTGGTACAATTGACATACAATTGGAGAAGTGTCCAAGATGACAATTGGAGTATAATGCATATTACATCATCAATTCGATGTGCAAAACTTGAATACCATACCAATAAAATCGCCGATGCATCTGGTGACCAGAAGGAACTGTTCAGCACACCGATGACAATTCACTGCTCCCGCCATGGAACACACCTGCAATGCGTTTTTTTAAATGGTTTTTTTGAACAGATGTCTCGAATTCGCTGCCTACTCCCTGAGAATGTCAACAATATTGATGTCGCCATTGGAAACGCAACACCAGAATGTGAAGTAACTGCTTTTAGTTGACAATGTCAAGTTGAAATGAAATCATACACCGACTGCCTCACAAACACGTACAACGGCTGCAGAGAATTGGGCGGGTGGCCACGTGGATGTTATTGTGGATGGCATCACGAAATTGGTTTTCACAAATATTATAATAGTACAAGTCACTAAAAACACTATCTTGTTCATTCCAGCAATGG
This sequence comes from Lamellibrachia satsuma, assembly GCA_033239005.1. Classification (NCBI taxonomy): domain Eukaryota; kingdom Metazoa; phylum Annelida; class Polychaeta; order Sabellida; family Siboglinidae; genus Lamellibrachia; species Lamellibrachia satsuma. Next base: position 15,530,666 of record BSQZ01000004.1, read on the forward strand.
AAATAACAAACCCACAAGTTTGAACAACGCCAATACTACTATCATACAACACAGTACAGTGTGATGTTGCTCAAAGGCTATCCATTGAATAACTTTGTTTTTATATAGCTAAACAATGAACTCGACAATGTGTACAGTCGTTGTTCATTGTCCAATTATATATTCATAAAGAAAATAGCATTATTATTACACTTATTGTTCTAATGATTGCATTAGATGTCATCACTGTCCACGCTCAATGCATTGTCTGACTCATCATCTGTTGACGTCGCTCCCACACTGTCCCCATCGTCCGTAGCAGTGGCTGCGAGGGATTCTGGCACTAGTCAAGCTCCAAACAGTTTTCAGTCTCGTTCCAACAGTACTCGGTGGTACTCGCCTCACCATTCGGATCAGTCTGGTTGCCCCTCTTCCACATGCTTGCACAGAGTGGGCCCTTTTGATATGACTAGCAAGCATTTGTTCACTTATATCCCGTTTTTGTACAGTTGGCATTGCATTACAGACTCGTCCTCGGGAATTTTAAAAGGGAGGTTCAGAAACAATCAGCTTGGGATTACTGGGCTGATTTCTAAAGAAAATGTTACAACTTAAAAGAATTCTCAAAAAGGGAGTTCATTTGTTCCCCTCCGAGGACGAACATGAACTATGTTTTGATTCCTATAGAAAATATCCTATGGTATATTATCATGGACTGAAGTAATTGTTATGATCGACATTTTGAGGGGTCATGTTTGATGGGACGCACTTCGCTGACTCCAGTCCTACCTCACCGACCAAACACAGAGCGTCATATTTGACTCATCTTCCCAGCAATATCCAACTGCGGATTCCACAGGGTATTAGTTTTTGGTCTCCTCTTTTATGTTTCCTAGTTGATTGTTGGTTAGGCAAACTGCAAGCGTAACCATCCTACTGGTTTATAATATGACGGAACTACTTTATTGGCTTTGTTCAGCTTGACTACATTGCAGTTGTGGCTCAAACGTATCATATACTTTTTTATCACATAACGGTTTCTTTGTTATTTGCATGTATCGATTCCATGTTAATTGAATGTAACATTTTCATATTTAGGCATAATGTCAATGGATAAATACATTGGGCTGAATGGAATATCAATTTGATATGGTATGCAAATCATCAATACTTTTTACAATTTACTGTAACATAACAAATTTAATGTGCTGGGAATCAGGAGGTGTATGAATTATATTGCAGCTTGGACTACTGCAGAATTGGAGTTGGTGGCATGTTGGCCATGGCTACAGCCCTTTCTCACTGTCCAAATGTTGAGACACTCAGGTTAGTTGGATATATGTGTAATTTTTTGTATGACCTGTAATTTTTTATATCATGTTTTGATATGATTTTGTACTGTGTTCTGGCCCACTCAGCCTACTGTTACGTTTCCCATTGGTCACCATGTTAACGTTTTGCACGATTATAAGAAAACGAGACCATGTAAAATTCTGAAACTTCTTACCTGCCGTTGTCATCATCTCATTGACATGCTGGTTGAGTTCAGTCAAAATCACACATTTCTAACTCTTTTAAAATGCATAAACGTGTCATACCCGTCAATGTTTACACCAATTTCTGTCAGAATGTCAATAGAGTCGATGCCTCCATTAGAAATGCACCGCCAGAATGTGAATTAATTACTTTTGAGCTTGCCACTGACACTGAAATCAGGACACTGTTGCAGTCATCGTCAGTGAAATTATCAATCTACAATTTGAGTGGTGTCATTACACCCAACCAACACACAACCAAATTCTTAAAGATTAATTTTGAATTTTCTTTGAAACAGAACTTATTGATATGACATCGTGGAGAAACATCCAGTATGTACAGTTTCGTTTCTTTGAAGGTTCTTGCGTGGATGTTAATGATATCATACTGTAATAGTAATTATATAACCCATCGTTGCTGCCATACATGTAATGAATTATATGTTGCGAATGATATTCATATTTTAAGAATAATATACACAACATTGTGCAGATTGTCAGAGAACGACATAAGTGATCCTACGGCCGGCAAAGCTCTGGGTGACTCCATCAAGGAGATGACATCTTTGAGAGAATTGGAGTAAGTAGTTAATTTATATAGTTCATATTGAGTGTATTGCTGTTGTGGTACCAATTATATCTATCCTGTAATTCTGAACTTTTGATCACGCAATGGTTTCTTTGTTGTTTGTATGGATTGGTTCAATGGTAGACCACCTGCATCTCTCATAACCGACATAGAACGGGTTGATGCGGCTTCACCTGGAGGGTCAGCCATGGTCGAATTCGGTTAATGGTGACTAAATGGGGATGGACACACTCCTTATTGTTGTCAAGGTTAAACCACTCTTCAAGCAAAGCACATCCTTCAGACACATGGGCGGGTAACTTACAAACGCTGGTGAGCCAGTGGATGTCGACGGTCCAGCTGTGGGACCGGGCGGGGTTCATTTAACGTTTTGTCTGATCATAAGAAAATTGGACCATCAAAAATTCTGAATTTTTTTCACAGAAACTGCAATCATCTTATTGTCATAATGACCATGCTTTGCTAAAATCACATAATATTTCCAGTTCTTTTTAAACGCCCCCACATGCGATGCCCATCAATGTTTACAAAAATATCCATGTATGCCTGCGGCCACGTGGCGTATAACAGGAAAACTCAATAAACCCCTTGCCTGATAAACTCTAAAAAAATGCACTATTTCACAACCAATAACTTCTACAAACAAACCTGTGAATGTGTCTGCTCATTTAGGGGTCGTTCAAAATTGTCAACATTAATAAAAGAGTACAGACAGTACTCTTTTTATGACTCCCCCTCCCCCCAAAAGAGTCCTATGAAAATGTTGATTCGGGGGGTTTGCTAGATATTATAACATAAATTGTGTGTGCAGTTTAGTTCAATACGTACTAATAGCCTGAACATAAAAAAATATTATCAATATTAAAAATAAAGAAAATAACACTTTTTATAACACAAACATCAATTATTATTAGTCTTAACACATAAGTGACATGTTGTTTGTGTGTGTTGACAACATAAATCATTGCTGGCGAAGCTGATGGCTCTGTGCCATCATGGCTGTTTCTCCCGATTAAGGACGAATGCGTTAACACAATGGTAATACAAACATGTTGGAGTCTTGGACATGTCAAATAGTATCTAAACAAAGGTTCATGTTCCTTGAAATGCTCCATTGCTCAACCGTTAACGAAAAACTTGCAAAGGGTGCACAGACGTAAAGGGGGGGGAGCAGTTCGCTGAAGTTCACCGGTTGTCGCATCAGACCGACCTTATCCGAAGAAAAACTAGTTGAGCAGATACACATTAAGCGTAAAAAACAATTGGATGCGTTAAACAATATTTAAATAAGGTTTAAATCACTTGAGACCTCTCACTGTTCAACCAGGAAGAGAAAACTTAAATGCGAAACACCCACAGGATGAACAGACAGAACGAGTAGTTCACTGATGATCATTACGTGTCACGTTGGACCGGTTTTGTCGGAAAAACCTGGTTAAGCAATATGCTAGAAACGTAGGCGATACTTTATTCGTTGTAGTATTATTACGACAATATACAAAGTTATGCTACTCTAGTAGCTAAAAACAGACTGTTGCATCATGATGTCGACATTAAAAAAGCGTACGAAGGCCTCCGACCCCTCCCCCTAGCGTACAGAATGTACACTTCCGATAATGTTGACAATTTTGAACAACCCCTTACACGTATGTCACATCATAAGAATGTCGATGTTGAATCTGAGGGAGTGATCATCACTGCCACAAGAGTTGTTCCGTAGATGCTGTCACGTCACGTTGTTGCATCTGAGGGAGTGATCATCACAGTCACATTCTATATGGGCTGGCGTACGCTTCGTAGATCAGTGCAGACATAAAAGACAAGCCATACTTGCGTGTAGTCAGGTGTGACCAGTGGAAGTTTTGCTAGATATTGACTCTACCTGGATATACTTCCAATAGCTGTCAGAATGCCAGTGTCCCATGGTTTTAATCTGTTCGGAAGAGAAACCTGACTTGGCTTGCATGTGACAGCACCTATACGACAACAATGTGGCGAGATGTTCTTCTCTACCAAGTCTGTGAACGATGACCGCTTCTAGGTACTTAGCAAATGCAGTTTTTTGGTTTGGTAACTTGTTAGCGTAGCAGAAAAGAGTGCCCTGCCCATGCCCCCTCCCGAATTTGATATAATTTACCATCCGACGGCATGGACAAGCTGTTTTCTCTGTCGGGAGAACGTCCAGTTTGAAAGGAAAACCAACACTATTTTTGTTTGACCGGAATACCAGACGTAATTTACAGGGTTTTATGCGACAGTGGGATGCGAAGAGGTCATGAGGGCTAGCTACCTACCCTTAAAAAACCAAAGAATATCAGACTGAACACTGCACGAAACAAGGTGATAGTGTAGGAAGAACATTTGGACAGAGGAACCGATTGAATGATAAGGGACACATCACGTCATTAAAGAGGCTGGCGCAGGTCAATCTGAGGACGTGAACGCATCATTCACTTGACAGTCTTTACAACCAAACAACCTGCTGTGGGGTAAGAGTAACGACATGCTTTGTGCCATTTGGAGATGGCAGAAATGAAGGTCTTAATAGTGCTCGATGCCTTCCCTTCATTTTTGAGGTGCTGCACAAAAGCTGTGTTTCGGGAGACAGGCAGGTAACGCCTCATTCTATCTAGATATCCTATGTGCCAGGGTAGCCAGTGAGTGGGAATCAGTGCTGGCTGTTCCTCTCGGCTGGGCTGGACGATGCATGCATGTTCAACCTGCAACCGCGAGATAGTGAGATAAGATCTGCAATAACGTTGATCTTACCCGTAATGTTTTTCACGCGGAAATAGATATGGACTGATGATTTTCACAGCCATGCTTAGGTCTAATGTTGGACATTTTGAACGACCTCTTACACGTATGTCACATCATAAGAATGTCGATGTTGAATCCGAGGGACTAAACATCACTGCCACAGGAGTTGTTCCGTAGATGCTATCACGTCACGTTGTTGCATCTGAGGGAGTGATCATCACAGCCACATTCTATATGGACTGGCGTACGATTCACAGATCAGTGCAGACATGAAAGACAAGCCATACTTGCGTGTAGTCAGGTGTGACCAGTGGATGTTTTGCTAGGTATTGACTCTTCCTGGATATACTTCCGATAGCAGTCAGAATGCCAGTGTCCCGTGGTTTTAATCTGTTCGGAAGAGAAACCTGACTTGGCTGCCATGTGGCTGCACCTATACGACAACTATGTACTTAGCAAATGCAGTTTTTTTGACTGGTAACTTATTAGCATAGCAGAAAAGAGTGCCCTGCCCATGCCCCCCACCCCTGAGTTTCATACAATTTACCATCCGATGGCTTGGACAAACTGTTTTCCCTGTGGGGAGAACATCCAGATTGAAAGCACGCCCAACACTATATTTGTTTGACCGGAATATCAGACGTCATTTACAAGCTTTTATGCGACACCAGGATACGGAGAGGTCATGAGGGCTAGCTGTTACATCACCTACCTTTAGAACATCAGACTGAACATTGGCGAAGCAATGTGACAGTGTAGGAAGAACATTTGGACAAATCACGATATTAAAGAGGCTGGCGGTGGTCAATCTGAGGACGTGAACACGCCACTTCATTGACAGTCATTACAACCAAGCAATCAACTGCCTTGCGGACATGAAGGTCTTAATAGTGCTCGGTGCCTTCCCTTCATTCTTGAGGTGGTGCACAAAAGCTGTGTTTGGGGAGGCAGGCAGGTAGCGCTTCTGCACTAATTTTACAGTTTACCTTGTCCAGTTGCTCTCGTAGCATGTGCCACTGCTCGGGCAATGGCAACATCCATGGTATTCAGGGCACTATGTTCCAGGGTAGCCAGTGAGTGGGCATCAGTGTTGGATGTTCCTTTAGGCTGGGCTGGTCAACATATGCATGTTCAACCTGCATCTGCGAGAAAAGTTCCGTAATGATGTTGATTTTACACAGAATGTGCTTCGCGCGAAAATAGATATTATAAGAGACATGCAACAACCAGTTTGCGACATAAACACATCAGCTGTGTTCCCTGCAGTTTGACTGTTGATCACAGCCACAACTGGTGTATTGTCTGAAAAAAAAAAGACACGTCGATTAGTCTATTCTGGCCCCCAGTGAATTATGGCAAATACGATTGGTAGGATCTCGTTGATTGAAATGTGTGTGTAGTCCCAGGAAGGGGGAGAAATTACCCTGCAACCACGAGTCACCCACGACAGCTCCGTGCGCAAAACCACTTGCATCTGTTGTAAGACACAACACATCAGATGATGTAATAGAGTTGAATTCTGGAAGTATTTGTGACTTAACTGAATTGGTTTTGGGAAAAATCTGTTGTAAGACACAACACATCAGATGATGTAATAGAGTTTAATTCTGGAAGTATTTGTGACTTAACTGAATTGGTTTTGGGAAACTCAGGTCATGCATGAGTAGAAATTCGCCTTTCTCTTTCTTGGGGACTAAGCCTACTGATGTAAAGGGGCCTGCAATCCATCGTTTAGCATTGTCTTTCGTCAGCTTCTTCTGCACTGTGGCTACGTTATCTGTGATGGACTTGATTTTCACAGCCATGCTTAAGTGGAACTGACGGAATAGTGGAAGATCATCAGTGAAACCTGCAACTAAAGTGTTGGTTAGCTTCTTCTCATAGTCTTAGTCCTGCAACAGCAGTTACAAAACGTTAGGTTTTCTGGCGCTGGTACAACGTGACCGGTCATAGTTGTTGAAAACCGAATCAGTGCATCGTCGCTGACCCGTGTGGAAAATTCAAATTATTTTAGGGGTGACTTTGCACTATGTCTTGGTGTAAGCCAGATTGGATTCACAAACGCGCTAAATGTAGCCTTCCTTTTTGCAGAATGAACACCCACGCGTGTGTCAGTAGTCCCTCTTTGTACATATGCTTTGTTATCATCATCATTGTTAGAGGAAAAGTAGAAGCGGGAGCGGTGGGGGCGAGTGCTTCTGGAAGTATAGTCACGAAAGGGCTGGGATAACACAGATGTGTTCGCTGCTTTAGCTTTACATTTCGCTTTATCGCTGGACTAGAGAGGGTAGTTAAATACATTCCAAGCTGCATCGATCCTCTCCCTCCTAACAAGGAAACGGTAGTCGTACTGTAACCAAACATGCCCAACCTTCCGTGCATCGTCAGGATATGGTCATGTAGATTTAAACTGACTGCCTTCTGTCGGTGGCCAGGAGTACCTCCAGATTTGGTGCGTCAGGGTTCGGGCCTCACACGCTAGTTCATCATGCGCACTGCCTGAAGCGCTCTTCTCAGTCTTTTCTTGGCCCGCCCCTGCGCCGTCGATTGTTTCAAGATGATCTGGAACGCAGCATCATTGAGCAGACCGCTACCAACCAGTAGGACGCCCCATACGGCCACAAGTGTGAAGTAGTTGGCCATTGAAATACACATTGCATTGCCTGTTACATGATACATCAACATTCAATCAGTGTAATTGCATTGACAGCTATGGCATGTGATCGCACCAACGTTATTTTGTTAATGTTAATGATTGTACAACGTACACACAGAGTGGCCGTGCTCAAATGTTATATACTTAATAGGATGTTGTTTTCAAGACTGTGATGACTTATTTCCACAAACCTTGTTTTCAAAAACGTTTGCTTAACTTAAGTTCTAAAAAAATTACTGAAGTTCTAAGTAGCACATACGCGTAACAATAACAGTACCTGTCCACCAGATAGTCCCAGTCACAGGTATTCGACTTACCGTAAGTTTCCGTGTATAATACATCCCCATGTATAATACGTACCCTGACTTTTGCTAAATTCTGATAGAATTTCTATATTACCATGTATAATACGCACCCCAACTTTTGGCATTGACCTCTGATTTCCCCGCTTGAAGCGCGTTTGCTTGAAGCGCGACTCACACTTGGCCACTGTCATTTCATCAAAGTTCGTTTGTGTGATGATCCTTGAATCCATCTCAGAATCGTAAACATGACACGCAAGTTACGACAATGCCGCTGGCTCGTCGCATGCGACGATATATCGCCTCGTTGGTCGTGTAAACTCTACGTAAGTTGCATTTTAGCTTGACTATTGCGGAACTGATTAAATATGTGCTTGTTACAACTTACTTTGCGTCGTTCTGATCTCAGTTTTAAAATAATACCAAGCTGTATTCTGAAATGTTGCACGTATACACCGAAGCATACATATGGTACAATCAACTTTATGTGCATTTACAACTTTAAACATCGAGTCACATTGGCTGACCCATGGGCGTGACATTGACTATTCAGGTCGCTCACGTGATTCAAGAACGCCAATCATGATGTCTTGGCGCTCAGGGAGCAACACATATTTGAGCATATTAACCCGACACTGTCCACACATTTCTGCGTTATTCCCGGTCAGTGACACTCCCTGTCGCGTACGCTTCCCGCTCACTAACGTCATAGTACTAGGGTTCCAGGAGCGCTATCCATATCCGGTCGGAGACAATTTTTTTTCGCCCTGTCGCTATGTATAATACGCACCCAGACTTTTAAGTCAAACATTTTGAAAAAATTGCGGTAGTACTGACACCTGGTTATTGTGGGTTATATTAATTATGCAGGGATTTCCCTGAGGACCTGGTGATAATTTTTAGTATGCCCTGTTTATACAAAAAATAATTACATGTTAAAATAAGCGTACTTTAGTGTATGTGAAATATGCCAGCAGGAAGTGCATGTTAAATAACCTTGCCTTGAAACCTGCCCCAGTAAAGACTACCCGTATTACAACACATGCCTGCTGATTAGGGCAGCACCAGCTGTGCAGACAAAGGGGCCAAGACGAAGCCAAAGATCAAAGCCGTCTGCCTGTGCAGCCGTTAATTGTTGCGGGTTTCTACACAACGTCACCGACGTGATGGACAACCTGTGCTTGATCTCACTTGATCTTGCTTGATCGTATTATCACCACCAATCACTTTTTGTTACATGCATATTCGTTGACGATCTTGTGTCCTATCACCTTGGCCTTCTTTGTGATCATCACCAAGCTATGCCCGCTTCGGAAGAAGACCACCCACAGTTATATCCTGTAATCGACCAATCCAACATCACGACATGTCTCTCTCTCTGTGTGAGCCCATTACCCGATATCTCAGTGATGTAGGTGGACTATGCGACCAGAGCTTTCCTCCCTTAGCCACCATAATGCACCACTTGTGCAATGTACATTGATCAACGCCCGCGTACTCCATAGTGAGGTCAGCAACTTGAGTTGAGTTGAAACGTGAGGTCCGTCACTGGGAACTGTGCTGGCGACCCTGCAGAACCGATGGCCACCAGTTAAGTTATGCCGAGCTTCGTGATGGACATTGTTGAACTCTAGTTTCTATGCGAGCAGATTATTATTGTAAAGAGATCGAATCTCGTCTTTGAGAAATATAAGAGTGGACATTCCACACATGTCTGACCACTCGGCGATTCAGTGCACGTTGCAACTTGCCAAGCCACCTGACATTTGATTGAATACGACGAATCGGAGCAATAAACATATGAGTGCCCCTGTGACATGTGAAGATATCCGATCGTTGTGGTTGTCAGAGCTCTTTCGGATGACACGAGTGTAAGTGTCACCAGCGCCAGCACGTTACATCATCAATTCGATGTGCAAAACTTGAATAACATACCAGTCAAAGCGCCGATGCATCTTATCACCAGAAGGAACTGTTCAACACACCGACGACAATACACCGCTCCCGCCATGTACCACACTTGCAATGTGTTTTTTTCAATTGTTTCTTTGAACAGATGTCTTGAATTCGCTGCATACTCCCTAAGAATGTCAACAATATTGATGTCTCATTTGGAAACGCAACACCATAATGTGAACTGCTTTTTGCTTGACATGTCAAGTTGAAATGAAATTATACACCGACTGCCTCGCAAAGAAGTACAACGGCTGCAGAGAATGCGGTATTTGGCGGGTGGCCACGTGGATGTTATTGTAGATGGCGTCACGAAATTGGTTTTCACAAATGTTATAATGCTACAAGTCACTGAAAACACTATCTTGTTCATTCCAGCAATGGAAGTAACAAACCCAAAAACCCACAAGTTTGAACACCGCCTATACTACCATCATACAACACAGTACAGTGTGATGTTGCTCAAAGGCTCTATCCATTGAAAAACTTCGTTACTATACAGCTAAACAACGAACTCGACAATGTGTACAGTCGTTGTTCATTGTCCAATTATATATTCATACGGAAAATAGCATTATTATTACACTTATTGTTCTAATGATTGCATTAGATGTCATCATTGTCCACGCTCAATGCACTGTCTGTCTCATCATCTGTTGACGTCGCTCCCACGCTGTCCCCATCGTCCGTAGCAGTGGCTGCGAGGGATTCTGGCACTGATCAGGCTCCAAGCAGTTTTCAGTCTCGTTCCAACAGTAGTCGGTGGTACTCGCCTCACCATTCGGATCAGTCTGGTTGCCCCTCTTCCACATGCTTGCACAGAGTGGGCCCTTTTGATATGACTAGCAAGCATTTTTTCTCTTATATCACGTTTTTGTACAGTTGTCATTGCATTACAGGCCCTTCCTCGCGAATTTTAAAAGGGAGGTTCAGAAACAATCAGCCTGGGAATATTAAAGAGTTATATAACATAACTTTTATTTCTAAAGGTAGTACATGTTTTAATCTGTTTAAAATGCCAATTGTTTTGGAGCACTTATTGGATATTTGTCTAATTTGTTTTTCCAGTTTAGGTTTGTGGCTAAGATCAATCGAAAGTAATTAAATTATTTAACTTTTTCAATATTTACATTGTCTATTTTGAGAGTAAGAGTTTGTATGCGTTTATCGGGCATGTGAAAAATCATGTATTTTGATGTCGTTTTGTTTAAATATTTAAAGGTTTATTTATGTTTAGCCATTCAATAACTTTCACTAGTTGTTTATTTATTAAGGTTTGCGTTCTTTTATTGAGCATGAATTGCAGGGGATTACTTAGGGGGGATTACTTACATCACACTTTTGTGTATAGTGAATTTTTAAATAGTCTAGCTGGTACTGTGCTCGTGCAGTCTTAATTAAGTATCGTTTTCCCTTGTAAATTGTTATGCTGGAACATTATATAACAGCACAATAAAAAGGGTTTTTTGGTCACACTTATTGCTAACATCTACCAGTTTGTCTTCTACACTGATGTAGTTATCCAGACAGACTATTTATTCTGACTGTGCGTCCTATGCTGCTGGCATCTTACATTTAATGCAATGTGCACAGTGGTAGTTTTGTTGAAATGCAACCTCCAAAATAAATTGGACAAATTGTCCATTTTCAACCTACATAGCAGATTGTTTTTTCCACACAAATTTCGAAAGGGTTTCACGTCCCCGTTATTAACCAAATACACCAGGGATTCATGGGTAATGGAACTGCTTAGGCACACGAATATAGTATTTACATATAAATTCGCCACATTCTTGGCCGAATTTGGCGATCTGGTTGAGCGCTTTGGAACGAAATCCGGTCTCATCAACCTTTGCGTCTTGGACGTAGACATTGCCATAACGATAGCAATGGTGTGAAGAAAGCAGGTTATTTTATAGAAACAAACAAATGAAATGTGGCTACAGTCAGATGATGTATTACACAGCTGATGTTAAAATAGGTGCATTTTCAGAACCTTGCTCAACTAATGCCATAAACAAATGTCCTAATTTAGAAATTGTAATCTCTAACCTAATGTACCTTTGTTCAAGCTTTCAATAGGCACATTCGTCTACATCCCAAATATAAACTTTAGCTTAACATAATGTGTTCATTTCGATCAGGTGTAGACAATATCATATGGTTTATTGTCGCTGAACGAAGATTTTGAGGGGTTATCCTGTTGGCGGTTACCCATTTGAATCTCGGTCAGGCAATCGTAAAACAATATCAATAGCACTGGTATAGAATTTATGGGATTACACAACCGTGTCATGTATTTGTTTTCGTACATGTGGTGTTGCTATTGATCATACATACGATCTTCTCTTTATTATGTATTACCTCTATGTTGCAGTTTGCAGGAATGTGGAATTGCCACTGATGGCATGCGGGCCGTAGCCACTGCCCTTTCTCGGTGCTCAAAAGTTGAGAAACTCTGGTTAGTTTGAGTTGGATATATGGCAATTTGTTGTATGACCCGTATTTGTTTATATTATATTTTTATATGATGTTTATGTATAGTTTTGTTTCTTTGAATGTTCTTATGTGGAAGTTTATGATATCATGCTGTAGTAGTAACTATGTAATCCATCGTTGCTCTCAAACATGTAATGAATAATATGTTGCAAATTATTTTCTTATTTTGAGGCAAGCCATATTAGTAATTATCAGGTTTTAATAATATATATAAAATTGTGCAGGTTGACAGAAAACGACCTCAGTGATCCCACAGCCAGCAAAGCGTTGGGTGACTCCATCCAGGAGATGACAGCTTTGAGGGAATTGAGGTAAGTAGTTTATCGATATAATTCACATTGGCTGTATTGCTATTGTTGCGCCAGTGATATTTCTCCTGTAAGTCTGAACTTCTGATCATGCAACGGTTTCTCTGTTGTTTGCATGGGTTGATTCCATGTTAGAACTGATACAATTGTCATACTTAGGAATGATATGGGCAGTTGATAGATACAATGGCTGCCTTGTTTGGAAAGTGGAGTTCCTATTCAGATACTATTCAGAAACTGTCAGATTAGATGACATATTTGATCTTGAACTGTACCCATCGCTGAATTTGTTTCGTGTCAAAACTTGTTTAAATTTATTACTGTGACGTTCTGTGAATCACATGAGCAGTTCATAAATACTATGGCTGCCATGTTTGGTATGTGGAGTTGCTATTGAAATGCTCTTCAGAAATTCTCAGACTAGTCAACATATTTGATCATAAACCGTAGCAATCCAGCAATTTATTTATTTTCTTGTCAAATCATATTTTACTGTAGCATTGTGACGTTTTATATAATATGCTACATATTTCTTAATATTGTTAAGCTCCAGAGTGTGCCCTAAGAGTGTTGTACAACATGACATATGAATGTTAATTACACAATAATTATGAAGTAATGCATTATAAGTATTCACACGAAATACATTTTTGGTCTTTAGACTGAAAAGTGCTTTTGTGTGCAGGTGCAGAAAGCCCCAGCCACTAGCTAGAGGGCTATTTAATAACAACCTGTTACCCTCTCTTCCTGGAAATTGGTATAGCGCTTAATTAGGCTGGCCGGGAGGCATTCAAAGCATCCCATTGCTTAGCGGCGCCTGCGGGGTAAATTTGCGGGAGTTCAAGTTCAAGTAGAGGCGCAGGTTTGCAAATTACTTTTCTGCACTGCGCCAGACTAGCAACACCATTTTCGACTTTCATTTGGGAACAATTTTGATTCCCACCCTCCCTCCTCAGTGTATTTGTTTTACTGTCAGTTATACATTCGACACTGCTCTCGTCCACTATGGTGCATTGCATTTCAATAGCAATATAGCAGACTAGCAGCTTTATTCTCGTGCAGTCTTCAAGTGTATATTTTCCCCTTACACAAGCTGAACATTGTATAGCAGCAGAACAGTTTTGTTTGATCAAGGGCAAGGTATTAACCCCCCTTTTGTATAAAGCAAGCTCTGTGCTGATACAGCACGAATTGGAGGGGATTACTTAGGAGGGATTACTTACATCACACTTTTGTGTGTAGTAAATTTTTAAATAGTCTAGCTGGTGCTGTGCTTGTGCACTCTTAATTAAGTATCGTTTTCCCTTGTAAATTGTTATGCTGGAACATTATATAATAGCACAGCAACAAGGGTTTTTTGATCACACTTATTGCTAACATCTACCAGTTTGTCTTCTACACTGATGTAGTTATCCAGACAGACTATTTATTCTGACTGTGCGTCCTATGCTGCTGGCATCTTACATTTAATGCAATGTGCACAGTGGTAGTTTTGTTGAAATGCAACCTCCAAAATAAATTGGACAAATTGTCCATTTTCAACGTACATAGCAGATTGTTTTTTCCACACAAATTTCGAAAGGGTTTCACGTCCCTGTTATTAACCAAATACACCAGGAATTCATGGGTAATGGAACTGCTTAGGCACACGAATATAGTATTTACATATAAATTCGCCACATTCTTGGCCGAATTTGGCGATCTGGTTGAGCGCTTTGGAACGAAATCCGGTCTCATCAACCTTTGCGTCTTGGACGTAGACATTGCCATAACGATAGCAATGGTGTGAAGAAAGCAGGTTATTTTTATAGAAACAAACAAATGAAATGTGGTTACAGTCAGATGATGTATTACACAGCTGATGTTAAAATAGGTGCATTTTCAGAACCTTGCTCAACTAATGCCATAAACAAATGTCCTAATTTAGAAATTGTAATCTCTAACCTAATGTACCTTTATTCAAGCTTTCAATAGGCACATTCGTCTACATCCCAAATATTAACTTTAGCTTAACATAATGTGTTCATTTCGATCAGGTGTAGACAATATCATATGGTTTATTGTCGACGAACGAAGATTTTGAGGGGTTATCCTGTGGGCGGTTACCCATTTGAATCTCGGTCAGGCAATCGTACAACAATATCAATAGCACTGGTATAGAATTTATGGGATTACACAACCGTGTCATGTATTTGTTTTCGTACATGTGTTTTTGCTGTTGATCATACGTACGATCGCCTCTTTATTATGTATCACCTCTATATTGCAGTTTGCAGAAATGTGGAATTGCCACTGATGGAATGCGGGCTATAGCCACCGCCCTTTCTCGGTGCCCAAAAGTTGAGAAACTCTGGTTAGTTTGAGTTGGGTATATGGTAACTTGTTGTATGACCCGTATTTGTTGATAGCATATTTTTATATGATGTGTATGTACAGTTTTGTTTCTTTGAAGGTTCTTATGTGTAAGTTTATGATATGATGCTGTAGTAGTAATTATGTAATCTATCGTTGCTGTCAAACATGTAATGAATAATATGTTTCAAATTATATTCTTATTTTGATGCAAGCCATATTAGTAATTATCAGGTTATATTAATATATATAACATTGTGCAGGTTGACAGAAAACGACCTCAGTGATCCCACAGCCAGCAAAGCGTTGGGTGACTCCATCCAGGAGATGACAGCTTTGAGGGAATTGGGGTAAGTAGTTTATCGATATAATTCACATTGGCTGTATTGCTATTGTTGCGCCAGTGATATTTCTCCTGTAAGTCTGAACTTCTGATCATGCAACGGTTTCTCTGTTGTTTGCATGGGTTGATTCCATGTTAGAAGTGATACAATTGTCATACTTAGGAATGATATGGGCAGTTGATAGATACAATGGCTGCCTTGTTTGGAAAGTGGAGTTCCTATTCAGATACTATTCAGAAACTGTCAGATTAGATGACATATTTGATCTTGAACTGTACCCATCGCTGAATTTGTTTCGTGTCAAAACTTGTTTAAATTTATTACTGTGACGTTCTGTGAATCACATGAGCAGTTCATAAATACTATGGCTGCCATGTTTGGTATGTGGAGTTGCTATTGAAATGCTCTTCAGAAATTCTCAGACTAGTCAACATATTTGATCATAAACCGTAGCAATCCAGCAATTTATTTATTTTCTTGTCAAATCATATTTTACTGTATCATTGTGACGTTTTATATAATATGCTACATATTTCTTAATATTGTTAAGCTCCAGAGTGTGCCCTAAGAGTGTTGTACAACATGACATATGAATGTTAATTACACAATAATTATGAAGTAATGCATTATAAGTATTCACACGAAATACATTTTTGGTCTTTAGACTGAAAAGTGCTTTTGTGTGCAGGTGCAGAAAGCCCCAGCCACTAGCTAGAGGGCTATTTAATAACAACCTGTTACCCTCTCTTCCTGGAAATTGGTATAGCGCTTAATTAGGCTGGCCGGGAGGCATTCAAAGCATCCCATTGCTTAGCGGCGCCTGCGGGGTAAATTTGCGGGAGTTCAAGTTCAAGTAGAGGCGCAGGTAGCTAAGAAAATAAAGGCAATGAAAGATAACAAATCACCGGGAGTGGATGGGATTCCTCCAAAATTACTAATGGAAACAGTAGAACAAATCAGTATACCACTTGCAAGAGTATTCAACTTGTCATTAAAAGAGGGAGTTGTTCCGTTTGAATGGAAAGAAGCAAACATCATACCATTATTTAAAAAGGGTTCGAGAAATAAGTCAGAGAATTACAGACCAGTGAGTTTAACGTCAGTGATTTGTAAATTATTAGAAAGGTTAATTAAAGACCATATGGTGGAATTCTCTCAAGCATAAATTATTAAATTCATCTCAACATGGATTCCTTAAAGCGAGGTCATGCTTAACAAATAAATATGTTATGTTTTTGGAAGAAATCACTAAGTGGATAGATTGGGATCGCCAGTAGATATTATCTACTTAGATTTTCAGAAAGCTTTTGACAAAGTGCCACATCAAAGATTACTACTTAAATTAAAAGCCCATGGTATCGGGACAGCATAACTGACTGGATAGAACAATGGCTGACTGACAGAAGACAACGAGTTGTAGTAGATGGAGAAGTTTGAAATTGGAAATCGGTTTTGAGTGGGGTACCTCAAGGATCAGTATTAGGACCTATATTATTCTTAATTTATATCAATGACTTGGACGACAGTATAACAAGTAACGTACTGAAATTTGCGGATGACACAAAACTGTTTAGAAAGGTTAATACTGATGGTGATAAACAACATTTACAAAACGATCTAGACAGATTAGTGAAATGGTCTGAGAAATGGCAGATGTTGTTCAATTTTGGGAAATGTAAATGCCTACATACAGGACATAGGAACTTGAATGTAAACTATAAAATGGGAGATACTGTTCTGGGTACTACTGTAAAAGAAAAGGATTTAGGAGTTACAATAAGCGCTGATGTGAAAGTTTTAGAGCAGTGTGGTATTGCAGCTTCAAAGGGTAATCAAATTATTGGATTGATTAGAAGAAACATAACATACAAGGGGAAAAAAGTTAATTATACCTCTTTATAAAGCAACAGTTAGATCTCATTTAGAATACTGTATACAAGCATGGAGACCATATCGTAAGAAGGATATAGATACGCTTGAACGCATACAAAGGAGAGCAACTAAAATGATTCCAGAACTGAGAGACCTTAGTTATGAAGAACGCCTGAAAGAATGTGGTTTAACAACTCTAGAGACAAGGAGGTTAAGAGGAGATCAGATTGAAGTTTTTAAGATATTGAATGGGTATGAAAATATTGATAGAAATATGTTTTTCTCACTCAAGAAGGATAGCAGAACTAGAGGACATGAGGTAAAATTAGTAAAGGATCAATGTAGATTGGACATCAGGAAGCACTCGTTCTCACAGAGGACAATAAATGAATGGAACAAATTGTCTACAGATTGTGTAACTGCTAGCAGCGTGAATATGTTTAAAAACAAGGTTGACACATATCTCAGGAGGCGGGTTATAAGTAGATGAACATTGTTGACTCTCGATAAGCCAATGGCTTCCTTGTCCACTTGCCATCTGGGCATTTGGCTTGGATGGCAAATCTTGTTAAATCTTGTTAAATCTTGTTTGCAAATTACTTTTCTGCACTGCGCCAGACTAGCAACACCATTTTCGACTTTCATTTGGGAACAATTTTGATTCCCACCCTCCCTCCTCAGTGTATTTGTTTTACTGTCAGTTATACATTCGACACTGCTCTCGTCCACTATGGTGCATTGCATTTCAATAGCAATATAGCAGACTAGCAGCTTTATTCTCGTGCAGTCTTCAAGTGTATATTTTCCCCTTACACAAGCTGAACATTGTATAGCAGCAGAACAGTTTTGTTTGATCAAGGGCAAGGTATTAAGCCCCCTTTTGTATAAAGCAAGCTCTGTGCTGATACAGCACGAATTGGAGGGGATTACTTAGGGGGGATTACTTACATCACACTTTTGTGTGTAGTAAATTGTTAAATAGTCTAGCTGGTACTGTGCTCGTGCACTCTTAATTAAGTATCGTTTTCCCTTGTAAATTGATAAACATGGGACATTATATAATAGCAAAACAACAAGGGTTTTTTGATCACACTTATTGCTAACATCTACCAGTTTGTGTTCTATAGTGATGTAGTTATCCAGACAGACTATTTATTCTGACTGTGCGTCCTATGCTGCTGGCATCTTACATTTAATGCAATGTGCACAGTGGTAGTTTTGTTGAAATGCAACCTCCAAAATAAATTGGACAAATTGTCCATTTTCAACCTACATAGCAGATTGTTTTTTCCACACAAATTTCGAAAGGGTTTCACGTCCCCGTTATTAACCAAATACACCAGGGATTCATGGGTAATGGAACTGCTTAGGCACACGAATATAGTATTTACATATAAATGTGCCACATTCTTGGACGAATTTGGCGATCTGGTTGAGCGCTTTGGAACGAAATCCGGTCTCATCAACCTTTGCGTCTTGGACGTAGACATGGCCATAACGATAGCAATGGTGTGAAGAAAGCAGGTTATTTTTATAGAAACAAACAAATGAAATGTGGCTACAGTCAGATGATGTATTACACAGCTGATGTTAAAATAGGTGCATTTTCAGAACCTTGCTCAACTAATGCCATAAACAAATGTCCTAATTTAGAAATTGTAATCTCTAACCTAATGTACCTTTGTTCAAGCTTTCAATAGGCACATTCGTCTACATCCCAAATATTAACTTTAGCTTAACATAATGTGTTCATTTCGATCAGGTGTAGACAATATCATATGGTTTATTGTCGCTGAACGAAGATTTGGAGGGGTTATCCTGTGGGCGGTTACCCATTTGAATCTCGGTCAGGCAATCGTACAACAATATCAATAGCACTGGTATAGAATTTATGGGATTACACAACCGTGTCATGTATTTGTTTTCGTACATGTGTTGTTGCTATTGATCATACATACGATCTTCTCTTTATTATGTATTACCTCTATGTTGCAGTTTGCAGGAATGTGGAATTGCCACTGATGGCATGCGGGCCGTAGCCACTGCCCTTTCTCGGTGCTCAAAAGTTGAGAAACTCTGGTTAGTTTGAGTTGGATATATGGCAATTTGTTGTATGACCCGTATTTGTTTATATTATATTTTTATATGATGTTTATGTATAGTTTTGTTTCTTTGAATGTTCTTATGTGGAAGTTTATGATATCATGCTGTAGTAGTAACTATGTAATCCATCGTTGCTCTCAAACATGTAATGAATAATATGTTGCAAATTATTTTCTTATTTTGAGGCAAGCCATATTAGTAATTATCAGGTTTTAATAATATATATAAAATTGTGCAGGTTGACAGAAAACGACCTCAGTGATCCCACAGCCAGCAAAGCGTTGGGTGACTCCATCCAGGAGATGACAGCTTTGAGGGAATTGAGGTAAGTAGTTTATCGATATAATTCACATTGGCTGTATTGCTATTGTTGCGCCAGTGATATTTCTCCTGTAAGTCTGAACTTCTGATCATGCAACGGTTTCTCTGTTGTTTGCATGGGTTGATTCCATGTTAGAACTGATAGAATTGTCATACTTAGGAATGATATGGGCAGTTGATAGATACAATGGCTGCCTTGTTTGGAAATTGGAGTTCCTATTCAGATACTATTCAGAAACTGTCAGATTAGATGACATATTTGATCTTGAACTGTACCCATCGCTGAATTTGTTTCGTGTCAAAACTTGTTTAAATTTATTACTGTGACGTTCTGTGAATCACATGAGCAGTTCATAAATACTATGGCTGCCATGTTTGGTATGTGGAGTTGCTATTGAAATGCTCTTCAGAAATTCTCAGACTAGTCAACATATTTGATCATAAACCGTAGCAATCCAGCAATTTATTTATTTTCTTGTCAAATCATATTTTACTGTAGCATTGTGACGTTTTATATAATATGCTACATATTTCTTAATATTGTTAAGCTCCAGAGTGTGCCCTAAGAGTGTTGTACAACATGACATATGAATGTTAATTACACAATAATTATGAAGTAATGCATTATAAGTATTCACACGAAATACATGTTTGGTCTTTAGACTGAAAAGTGCTTTTGTGTGCAGGTGCAGAAGGCCCCAGCCACTAGCTAGAGGGCTATTTAATAACAACCTGTTACCCTCTCTTCCTGGAAATTGGTATAGCGCTTAATTAGGCTGGCCGGGAGGCATTCAAAGCATCCCATTGCTTAGCGGCGCCTGCGGGGTAAATTTGCGGGAGTTCAAGTTCAAGTAGAGGCGCAGGTAGCTAAGAAAATAAAGGCAATGAAAGATAACAAATCACCGGGAGTGGATGGGATTCCTCCAAAATTACTAATGGAAACAGTAGAACAAATCAGTATACCACTTGCAAGAGTATTCAACTTGTCATTAAAAGAGGGAGTTGTTCCGTTTGAATGGAAAGAAGCAAACATCATACCATTATTTAAAAAGGGTTCGAGAAATAAGTCAGAGAATTACAGACCAGTGAGTTTAACGTCAGTGATTTGTAAATTATTAGAAAGGTTAATTAAAGACCATATGGTGGAATTCCTCGTTAAGCATAAATTATTAAATTCATCTCAACATGGATTCCTTAAAGCGAGGTCATGCTTAACAAATAAATATGTTATGTTTTTTGGAAGAAATCACTAAGTGGATAGACGTGGGATCGCCAGTAGATATTATCTACTTAGATTTTCAGAAAGCTTTTGACAAAGTGCCACATCAAAGATTACTACTTAAATTAAAAGCCCATGGTATCGGGGACAGCATAACTGACTGGATAGAACAATGGCTGACTGACAGAAGACAACGAGTTGTAGTAGATGGAGAAGTTTCAAATTGGAAATCGGTTTTGAGTGGGGTACCTCAAGGATCAGTATTAGGACCTATATTATTCTTAATTTATATCAATGACTTGGACGACAGTATAACAAGTAACGTACTGAAATTTGCGGATGACACAAAACTGTTTAGAAAGGTTAATACTGATGGTGATAAACAACATTTACAAAACGATCTAGACAGATTAGTGAAATGGTCTGAGAAATGGCAGATGTTGTTCAATTTTGGGAAATGTAAATGCCTACATACAGGACATAGGAACTTGAATGTAAACTATAAAATGGGAGATACTGTTCTGGGTACTACTGTAAAAGAAAAGGACTTAGGAGTTACAATAAGCGCTGATATGAAAGTTTCAGAGCAGTGTGGTATTGCAGCTTCAAAGGGTAATCAAATTCTTGGATTGATTAGAAGAAACATAACATACAAGGGAAAAAAGTTAATTATACCTCTTTATAAAGCAATAGTTAGACCTCATTTAGAATACTGTATACAAGCATGGAGACCATATCGTAAGAAAGATATAGATACGCTTGAACGCATACAAAGGAGAGCAACTAAAATGATTCCAGAACTGAGAGACCTTAGTTATGAAGAACGCCTGAAAGAATGTGGTTTAACAACTCTAGAGACAAGGAGGTTAAGAGGAGATCAGATTGAAGTGTTTAAGATATTGAATGGGTATGAAAATATTGATAGAAATATGTTTTTCTCACTCAAGAAGGATAGCAGAACTAGAGGACATGAGGTAAAATTAGTAAAGGATCAATGTAGATTGGACATCAGGAAGCACTCGTTCTCACAGAGGACAATAAATGAATGGAACAAATTGTCTACAGATTGTGTAACTGCTAGCAGCGTGAATATGTTTAAAAACAAGGTTGACACATATCTCAGGAGGGCGGGTTATAAGTAGATGAACATTGTTGGACTCTCGATAAGCCAATGGCTTCCTTGTCCACTTGCCATCTGGGCATTTGGCTTGGATGGCAAATCTTGTTAAATCTTGTTAAATCTTGTTTGCAAATTACTTTTCTGCACTGCACCAGACTAGCAACACCATTTTCGACTTTCATTTGGGAACAATTTTGATTCCCACCCTCCCTCCCCAGTGTATTTGTTTTACTGTCAGTTATACATTCGACAGTGCTCTCGCCTACTATGGTGCATTGCATTTCAATTGCAATATAGCAGACTAGCAGCTTGATGATCGTGCAGTCTTCAAGTGTATATTTTCCCCTTACACAAGCTGAACATTGTATAGCAGCAGAACAGTTTTGTTTGATCAAGGGCAAGGTATTAACCCCCTTTTGTATAAAGCAAGCTCTGTGCTGATACAGCACGAATTGGAGGGGATTACTTAGGGGGGATTACTTACATCACACTTTTGTGTGTAGTAAATTTTTAAATAGTCTAGCTGGTACTGTGCTCGTGCACTCTTAATTAAGTATCGTTTTCCCTTGTAAATTGTTATGCTGGAACATTATATAATAGCACAGAAACAAGAGTTTTTTTATCACACTTATTGCTAACATCTACCAGTTTGTGTTCTATAGTGATGTAGTTATCCAGACAGACTATTTATTCTGACTGTGCGTCCTATGCTGCTGGCATCTTACATTTAATGCAATGTGCACAGTGGTAGTTTTGTTGAAATGCAACCTCCAAAATAAATTGGACAAATTGCCCATTTTCAACCTACATAGCAGGTTGTTTTTTCCACACAAATTTCGAAAGGGTTTCACGTCCCCGTTATTAACCAAATCCACCAGGGATTCATGGGTAATGGAACTGCTTAGGCACACGAATATAGTATTTACATATAAATTCGCCACATTCTTGGCCGAATTTGGTGATATGGTTGAGCGCTTTGGAACGAAATCCGGTCTCTTCAACCTTTGCGTCTTGGACGTAGACATGGCCATAACGATAGCAATGGTGTGAAGAAAGCAGGTTATTTTTATAGAAACAAACAAATGAAATGGGTTTACAATCAGATGATGTATTACACAGCTGATGTTAAAATAGGTGCATTTTCAGAACCTTGTTCAACTAATGTCATAAACAAATGTCCTAATTTAGAAATTGTAATCTCTAACCTAATGTGCCTTTATTCAAGCTTTCAGTAGGCACATTCGTCTACATCCCAAATACCAACTTTAGCTTAGCATAATGTCTTCATTTCGATGTGGTGTAGACAATATCATATGGTTTATTGTCACCGAACGAAGATTTTGAGGGGTTATCCTGTTGGCGGTTACCCATTTGAATCTCGGTCAGGCAATCGTACAACAATATCAATAGCACTGGTATAGAATTTATGGGATTACACAACCGTGTCATGTATTTGTTTTCGTACATGTGTTTTTGCTATTGATTATACGTACGATCGCCTCTTTATTATGATTCCAGTATATTTGTAAAGTGCAAATGATGATTGGTCTAAATAAATGAGTATTGTGTTGTATATTGTATTGTTTAGCAGTTCATAATCGATAAGCAGTTCCCGTTGTAAACAGTTGCTTTGGTACGCTGGGGAGCTATAGAGGATCAGCAAGTTTAAACAGGTGGGTTTTTAGTTTACATTTTAGAAATGTTGTTATGTTTCCTACACACTAAACACTAAGAGTTGGTGAGTTCCAAAGAGTCAGTGCAGCAACTAAAAAAGCTATTGTTCCAACATTTGTCTTAATACTGAGAACAAAAAGTAGATTAGAATTAGATGATCGAAGCTATCTGCGCTGTCTTGCAGGAGTGAGCATTGATTGTAAATATGCTGGTTGCTTGGATGAAAGTGATTGATAGGTAGGTAATTGTACAGATTTTACAAATAATGCGATGTTAGACGGGGAACCAATACAATGATATCAGTAGTGGTACTGAGTGAGAGAAACGAGCAGACCAGGTATCTAGCCTTGCCAAACTATTTTGCACACGTTGAAGTTTCAAGATGATAATATTAATGATTCCCTGCAGTAGTAATAAAAGTATTAATACACGTGTATGCGTAATTCCTCAGGAACCAGAGCTCAGAGAATTATTTATGCACGATATAATTAACATGCTCTGCCAAAAATATTAATGTGTCTTAAATATGTCTTTGTGGAAGATAGCTACAGTTTCAGATTATTTCAAGGTGATCTGGGAGTACATTGCAGATTTTGGGCGCACCTACTGAAATAGCTCGCTTGGCCAAGTTAAGTTTGGTGTTACGAATAAAACATTGTAAAACAATAGATTATCTGAGCTTTCTCAGAATATTTGAAAGACGCAGTAGACTAGTCAAATAGAATTGCTGTTGAGTTGATAGAGCACAGTATGTTTCATTGGACTATTTAAATTTGATTCAACAAGTAAGTGTAACTGGGAGGCCAGTGTAACTGTTTACGTCAGGGTAATGAGGGTGAGAAATGAAACGTCATGTGTACAACACATTCAAGGTAATGGCGCACAAGTTAGTGTTTAGTAATTAGTGCATTTGATATTATGTTAGCAGTAAACAAATTTATGATATACCAAATTGTACAGATGACACATAAATAGAAGAATAATATGTAACATACAGTTCACGGATGTCATCACTGTGATGACTGAGAACGAAGACGGGTTTAGACAGTTTCTGAATAATCACACCAGCTGAATAGTTACACCAAACACCTGACACATCGACAACAATGTTGTTGAGGTGTTAGGTGGCAGGTTTGATAATAATAAATATATAATAATTAAATCATTCAAATGTTATTTTTCCTAGAGAATAAGATAGAGATTATGGTAGAGATTACCATATTTACCTAAACACATTGTGGAACAAAAATGCATTTGTTAGACAAAAGTAGCCCATATTTGAAAGCAAATCCAAACTATGACCAGCTGAAGCTGTAAAGAACATTTCAACTGATTGGAAATATGTATCAATGTTAGTATGCTTTATACGGCTGTTATGGTTTTATATATATATATATATATATATATATATACATGTATATATAAAACAATGCTCTTTTCGAATTATTATGGCTTTTTTATTCTATCTGATGTAATGTTTTCGTTGTGATATTGATATCTTATTTAATTTATTGATCAAACCTTAGAAAAGGTGTAGAACAAATAGATTAACAAATTATCCTGAGAACAAGATTTTAGTCACATTGCGTGAGGACAAGACTCAAAACAATGCATGAAATAAATGTGGGCAAATGCTAGAATCAGAAGAATTGTTCCTGTACCATAGTTAATTTCAAACTGAATCCTATTCAATATATAGAATCAGTAATTTATGGTTTATGTTGTTGATAAAGCTCCAGTTACCCAGTTCATTATCAATAGTGTTTTGACCAAATTTACATAAATTTTACACAAAATACCCGTTTTTGACCTAACGTCGAAAACCCAGACCGGTGAACTACCCATACATTAATCAGTGACGTTTGTGGAAAGTATCTAAAAAGTTGGCTGCTTGTGACAATAAATGTGATTGAAATTTTATTTATCTGAGCCCTTTTCATGTTTTCGGGCGCCCGTCTATTGACATTAGTCACAAGTTGTTAACTTGTTAACAACCAATTAATCAGCCAAGCTTTTTAGTACTTTGAGATCATATGACCAGTCAGAATTGGCCGGTTGTGACTAACTTGTACAACGTAGCCGTGATATCTATATAAAATGCAGATAATAAAATATAAGAATAATAATACATAAGATGTATATAGCAACACAAGGCGATTGTCAATCGGACTATACTGTATACTAAGGATAATCATAAGATATGTCGTGTACTAACATACAAGCATGCAAGTGACTGCACTGTTTGTAAAACTGTATATAATCCATGCTAGACAGAATCTCGCTGTTTTGTCAACTCATATAATGTCACAGACAGTTGTAATGTCTTATATATTGATATATAACAAAACATGTGTTTGTTGTTACTACTGTTACGTAGGAGTAAAGAGATGTACGTGTCTTGTCGATGGTTAGCGTCAGTGACTAACTAGACTAGCATAACGGATGTGGGCCCAGTAACCACCAGAATGACCAAAAAACACAACGGATTCTGCATGGCGCTTGAAAAGTAAGACCAATACAACAGCGATACATTTGTACGAAGCTCTCTTTCCAGATGACGCCGCTGCAGTTTATAATTTTCTCGAATACATGCACAACCTTTAGCTTCATAATCACCATAAAAAGATTGTCATCATAAGCCACGGGACTCATTAAACCAGAATCAATATACTTGATAAAGCCCTCGAAACTGTGGAAAATTCCCCTTATTCGTCCAGCATGTCTAACAATGTCACGTTTGACAAGGAACGAAACACACAACTAGGTAAAGCTGGAAAATAAAACAATTGGAAGACTCTCAAAACGATTCTGGTCTAACAAGAGCTTGACACTGCATACAAAACTGAATGTGTACCATGCATGTGTTCTTAGCATCTTTTGCATGGTCCTGGATAACTTTATTGGAAACAGGAAAGTAAACTAAGCAGCTTTCATCTACGCTTCCTGTGCGTGAAATAGCAGGACAAAGTCATCAACCTTGTCAACACCACTAATAAGCACGCTCAGAAACGACTACGATAGCTTGGACATGTACAGCCTCCCCAGTGACCGCCTGCTGAACCTCATCCTCTGTGGAGAGCTATCTGAAGGCGAACGCCCAGTTGGCTGACCTAAATTGGGATACAGTGATGTAATAAAAATACAGGTGTAGATATCCCGTGTAATTGACTATTGGTGCAGATGCCTCAGTCAGTCAATAAAATGAAACTGGTCGTAGCTCTGATTGGTCTTTCAAACTAAACAACAAATAAGACTGGGTTAGCACACCCCAAATTAGATTCATTGATATACAACGGGAATGCAGATTGCACAACCATAGTACCAGTTGTATTATGTATTATCCACTACACTCAAAAGCACGTGGCAATGATCTACCAGGCCCCACACGCTTGCGGATATGGACCCAACCCCTGCAAAAGGGCTGCGCGGCTCTGGACCAAAGCGATTGAAAAGAGTAGTATAGTAGGCATCACTGCCACACACATTGTTTTGTACATGCTGTCAGGTCACGTTGTTGAATCCGAAGAATGATCATCACTGCCACAGGAGTTGTTCCGTAGATGCGGTTACGTAACGTTGTTGAATCTGAGGGAGTGATCATCACTGCCACATTCTGTATGGACTGGCGTACACTTCGCAGATCAGTGCAGACATGAAAGACAAGCCATACTTGCATGTAGTGAGATGTGACCAGTGGAAGTTTTGAAGCTACATATTGACTCTACCCGGATATACTTCTGATAGCAGTCAGAATTCCAACATCCCATGGCTTTAATCTGTTCGGAAGAGAAACATGACTTGGCTGATATGTGGCTGCACCTATACGAGTTTGATATAATTTACCATCCGACGGCATGGACAAGCTGTTTTCCCTGTGGGGAGAACGTCCAGGTTGAAAGGAAAACAAACACTATATTTGTTTGACTGGAATACCAGACGTAATTTACAGGGTTTTATGCAACAATGGGATACGGAGAGGTCATAAGTGCTAGCTGTTACATCACCTACCCTTAGTAAACCAAAGAGCATCAGACTGAACATTGCACGAAGCAAGGTGATAGTGTTGGAAGGACATTTGGACAGAGGAACCGATTTAATGATGAGAGACACGTCACGTGATTAAAGAGGATGGCGCAGGTCAACCTGAGGACGTGAACGCGCCATTTCCTGGACAGTCTACAACCAAACAATCTGCTGTGGGGTAAGAGTAACGACATCCTATGCGCCTTTCGGAGATAGCGGACATGAAGGTCTTAATAGTGCTGGGTGCTTTCCTTCATTTTTGAGGTGCTGCACAAAAGCTGTGTTTGGGGAGACAGGCAGGTAGCGCCTCTTTCTATCCAGATGTGCAATGTTCCAGGGTAGCCAGTGAGTGGGAATCAATACTGGCTGTTCCTCTAGGCTGGGCTGGATGAC
Organism: Lamellibrachia satsuma; assembly: GCA_033239005.1. NCBI lineage: Eukaryota > Metazoa > Annelida > Polychaeta > Sabellida > Siboglinidae > Lamellibrachia > Lamellibrachia satsuma. The sequence goes on from BSQZ01000004.1 coordinate 15,558,668, forward strand.
ACATGCACACATTGTCTGAAAGAAAAACAAGACACGTCAATTGGTCCATACTGGCTCCCAGTGAATGACGGCAAATACGATTGGTAGGATCTTTTTGATTGGAATGTGTGTAGAGTCCCAGGATGGGTGGGGATTACCCTGGAATCACGAATCACCCATGACAGCTCCATCTGTTGTTAGACACAACACATCAGATGATGTACTTTACTCACCTTACTTGTCTTTCGCATGCACTGTGTCTACGTTATCTGTGATGGACTTATGATTTTCACAGCCATGCTTGGATGGATCTGATGGAATAGTGGAAGGTATACGAAACGTCAGTGAAGCCAGCAACTAAAGGGTTGGTTAACTTCTCATATTCATAGTCCTGCAACAGCAATTACAAAACATTATGTTTTACTTGCGTTGGTACACTATGTCCGGTCATAGTAGCTGAAGACCGAATCAGTGCATCGGCGCTGACCCGTGTGGAAAATTCAACTTATTTTAGGGGTGGCTGTGCAGTGTGTTTTGCTGTGAGCAAGCTTGGATTTGCAGACCCACTGAATGTGGCCTTCCTTTTTGCAGAAGGAACATCCACGCATGTATTGGTAGTCCTTCTTTGTAAATCTGCTTTGTTAGAGGAAAACAGAAGCGGGAGCGGCAGGTGCGAGTGCTTCTGGAAATATAGTCACGAAAGGGCTGGGATGACACAGATGTGTTCGCTGCTTTAGCTTTACATTTTGCTCGAATGCTGGGGTAGAGAGGGTAGTTAAAGACATTCGATGGTGCATTTAACCTCTCCCCCCTGACACGGAAATGGTAGTCGTACTCTAACCAAACATGGGCCCCCTTCTGTGAAGAATCTCGCTACACAAAGACAAACAAGAATCAACATCATCAGCTGGAAGCGGAAAGCTGGACAATAAAACGAACGATGGAAATGGATTGATGCTTTCAATTGATATTTCAGTAAATATTCTGACAATAGACCATCCAGAATGCAGCGTGGAAGGAATGGTAGACAACCAGAGGTTGAGCTACTATGGTGTGTCACCAGAACAGATAACAACTTGGAAAAAGCACTAGGACTAAATTAGATATCCTGACAATAGTACAGCTGGAATGCAACATAGAAGGAATGGTGGTGAAGCAGATGTCCAAGGATAAGGTGGATCAATGGCATCAAAGACGTTACTAGCAGCAATATGCAAGACCTAAGAACAATAGCGAGACAAAGAACGAATTGATGTGACTTCGCCTGGAGGGTCAACCATGGTGAAATGTGGTTCATGGTTAAACCACTCTTCAATCAAAGCATATCCTTCAGACACAGGGGAGGGTAACTTAATTTCTAGCCCACGCTGGTGAGCCAGTGGCTGTCGATGGTCCAGCTGTGGGACCGGACGGGGTTGGGTAACGTTTTGTCTGATTATAAGAAAATTGGAAGTCAAAAATTCTAAAATTTCACAGAAACTGCCAGCATCTCATTAACATGCTGACCATGCTTTGTCAAAATAACGTACTTCCAGTTCTTTTTAAACGCCCCCACATGCGATGCTCATCAGTGTTTACAAAAATATCCATGTGTGCCTGCACCCACGTTGCGTATAGCAAAACAAAACTCAATAAATCCCTCGCCTGTTAAACTCTAAAACAAACAAACCTGTGAATATGTCTGTTCATTTAGGGGTCGTTCAGAATTGTCAACATTAATGAAAGAGTATAGACAGTACTTTTTTATGACCCCCCTTCCCCCAAAAGAGTACTATAAAAATGTTGATTTGGGGGGTTTGCTAGGTTTTATAACATATATTGTGTATGCAGTAGAGTTAAATATGTACCAATAGCCTGAACATAATAAAGTATTATCAATATTAAATATAAAGAAACTAACACTTTTTATTACACAAACATCAATTCTTTTATTCCTAACATATAATTGACATTGGTGTTGACAACATAAATCGGTGCTGACAAAACTGATGGCGCAGCTGATGGCTCAGTACCATCATGGCTGTTTCTCCTGATTAAGGAAGAATGCGTTAACAAAATGGTGATACAAACATGTTTGATGTCTGATGTACGACAGTTAGACGTGTCAAACATTATCTAAACAAAGGTTCGTGTTCCTTGAAATGCTCCATTGCTCAACCGTTAACGAAAAACTTGCACAGGGTGCACAGACAGAACGAGGGGAGCAGTTCGCTGAAGTTCACCGGTTGTCGTCAGACCAACCTTGTCCGGAAAAAACTAGTTGAGCAGGTACACATTCAGCGTAAACAATTGGATGCGTTAAACAACATTTAAATAAGGTTTAAATCACTTGAAACCTTCCATTATTCAACCGGGAAGAAAAAAACTTAAATGCCAAACACCCACAGGATGCACAGACAGAACGAGTAGTTCACTTATGGTCAAATTCAGTTACTACATCTCACGTTGGACCGGTCTTGTCGGAAAAACCTATTTAAGCAAAAAAAGCGTACGAAGGCCTCCGACCCCTAGCGTACAGAATGTACACTTCCGATAATGTTGACAATTTTGAATGACCCCTTACATTTATGTCACATCATAAGAATGTCAATGTTGAATCTGAGGGAGTGATCATCGCTGTCACATGCGTTGTTCCGTAGATGCTGTCACGTCACGTTGTTGCATCTGAGGGAGTGATCATCACAGTCACATTCTATATGGGCTGGCGTACGCTTCGCAGATCTTGCAGACATGAAAGACAAGCCATAATTGCGTGTAGTCAGGTGTGACCAGTGGAAGTTTTGCTAGATATTGACTCTACCTGAATATACTTCCGATAGCAGTCAGAATGCCAGCATCCCATGGCTTTAATCTGTTCATAAGAGAAACCTGACTTGGCTGCACCTATACGACAACAATGTGGCGAGATTTTCTTGTCTACCAAGTCCGTGTGAACGATGACTGCTTCTAGGTACTTAGCAAATGCAGTTTTTTTAACTGGTAACTTGTTGGCGGAGCAGAAAAGAGTGCCCTGCCCATGCCCCCCTCCCCCCGAGTTTTATATAATTTACCATCCGACCGCATGGACAAGCTGTTTTCTCTGTCGGGAGAACGTCCAGCTTGAAAGGAAAACCAACACTATATTTGTGTGACTGGAATACCAGACATAATACGGAGAGGTTATGAGGGCTAGCCGTTACCTCACCTATCCTTAGAAAATCAAAGAACATCAGATTGAACATTGTGCGAAGCAAGGTGATAGTGTAGGAAGAACATTTGGACAAATCACGTTATTAAAGAGGCTGGCGCTGGTCAATCCGAGGACGTGAACGCGCCACTCCCTTGACACTCTTTACAACTAAGTAATCAGCTGTGTGGTAAGAGTTATGACATGCTTCATGCCTTTCAGAGATTGCGAACATGAATGTCTTAATAGTGTTCGGTGCCTTCCCTTAATTCTTGAGGTGCTGGTATTCCATGGTATTCAGGGTAGCCAGTGAGTGGGGATCAGTGCTGGATGTTCCTTTAGGCTGGGCTGGTCAACACGTGCATGTTCAACCTTCAACCGCGAGAAAAGTTCCGCAATAACGTTGATCTTACACAGAATGTGCTTCGCGAGGAAATAGATTTATAAGAGACATGAACAACCAGTTTGCGAACTAAACACATCAGCTATGGTTCCCTGCAGTTTGACTGTTGATCATAGCCACAACTGGTGTATTGTCTGAAAAAGACACCTTGATTAATCCATACTGTCCCCCAGTGAATGATGGCAAATACGATTGGTAGGATCTCGTTGATTGAAATTTGTATGTAATCCCAGGAAAGGTGAGAAATTACCCTGCAACTATGAGTCACCCATGACAGCTCCACTTGCATCTGTTGTAAGACACAACACATCAGATGATGTAATAGAGGTGAATTCTGGAAGTATTTGTGACTTAACTGAATTGGTTTTGGGGAAAATCAGGTCATACATGAGTAGAAATTCGCCTTTCTCTTTCTAGGGGACTAAGCCTGATGGGGAGTACACCATGTTTTGGAAGGGATATGATGTAAAGGGGCAATCCATCATTTAGCATTGTCTTTACTCAGCTTCTACCGCACTGTGGCTACGTTATCTGTGATTGAATTGTGATTTTCACAGCCATGCTTAGGTGGATCTGATGGAACAGTGGAAGATCATCAGTGAAACCAGCAACTAAAGTGTTGGTTAACTTCTACTCATACATAGTCCTGCAACAGCAGTTACAAAACATTAGGTTTTATTGGCGTTGGTACAATGTGACCGGTCAAAGTCGCTGACCCGTGTGGAAAATTCATATTATTTTAGGGGTGACTGTGCAGTTTGTCTTGGTGTAAGCCAGATTGGATTCACAAACGCGCTAAATGTGGCTTTTTTTGCAGAAGGAACACCCACGCGTGTATCAGTAGTCTCTCTTTGTACATCTGCTTTGTTATCATCATCATTGTTAGAGGAAAAGCAGAAACGGGAGCAGCGGGGGCGAGTGCTTCTGGAAGTATAGTCACGGAAGGGCTGGGATAACACAGATGTATTCGCTGCTTTAGCTTTAAATTTCGCTTAATTGCTGGACCATAGAGGGTAGTTAAATATATTCCAAGATGCATCGATTGTCTCCCTCCTAAAAAGGAAACGGTAGTCGTACTCTAACCAAACATGCCCAACCTTCCGTGCATCGTCAGGATGTAGTCATGTAGATTTAAACTGACTGCCTTCATCATGGTACTTTTTTGGTCCTTGTGGCTGCATTAGTCAGTGGTGGAGCCTTTCCCCTATCCGATCTACAAGGACGACTGTCCACTTCCTCTCTGTGGTGGGAGATTTCGGGTCCTCCTGTGGGTCAAGGTCGAAGTTTGTGCACCGAATGCACATTAGAAAGTATTAATTTGTACATGTATTTGTATGGTACCTGATGTTAATGGTCTCAAGCTCTTCGCTTCTTGTCAAACTGCTCAGCATGTTAATACAAGCAATGTATTCACCCACCCATTTTTCAACACAATATGTTTAATAGGGATTTATATAATATTTAATTCCGCATATGACATAACTAAGGATAACTTTCTTCACAGCATTTTGGCTGTACTGATTAATACAGTGTGATTAGCTAGATTTGGTTTGCTATATTGTAGAAGGGGAGACCATTGATGTATCATGTATGTGTTTTTTGGTGTCTGATTTTACACATCGATTGGTAACAATCTTAGTACTCCAAATTCGAACAAACATTTTGTGTTCGCATTGCCTATATGTCTACATAAATTATATGACTTTTTAAAGGGGAAATGTAACAGCACTTGATATTCCATATAATCCTTGCTTTAGTATAAAATGTGCGCCGTTGCAAGATATTTAGCAATTTCTCTACAATGTTTCTTTGCAGTTTGCAAGAGTGTGGAATTAACGCAGAAGCCATGTTATCTGTGGCAGAGGCCTTGCAGCACTGTGCAAAAGTGGAAATACTTCTGTAAGTTTGTGTTGTATATTCATAATCAGTATTGACAGTGTTCGTCATCTTCTCGTGTGGAACGTCCTTACTAAAATAAAACAAAGGGGCTCAAATGTTACCATCTTATATCGTGTATTTTATGATCAAAATAATAGTGTATTAAACTTGACGTAAATAGATTTATTCTGATGATTTTTAGTGATTTAGTATCTTGAAACTATTGTATTGCATACAACATAATTGTTTATTACCACTGTTGCTCTTTCTGTGATTTGTTGTATTAAAACAAAATATGAATTTGTGTCATTCCAGCTGACACATAGCGTACGAAGTATCATAAAAAAACTAAATTACCACAAAGTGATACATACTGAATCAAATAATGTTCTACTACTCCAGCTTGTTCTACTACAACCTGTATTAAATTGTTTGTCAGGTAGATGATTAGATACGAACACATGCATCCTTTTTTAGTGAATGTAATGTGCACACTTTCATTTTAAATGATATCCACTTTTAAGGACTGTCGTTGAATATCCAGTGACAATTCCCAGTGTACAGGTATTGCTATTACACTGCCTTAGTATCATTAGTGGAGTTTTGTATATATTTTTTGCATAATGCATAAACATGTTGATCTGATCATATTGCTTTAATTAGTAAAATCATATTATTTTACAGTCTCTGTAAAAACAACCTGAGTCATCAAGAAGTCGGTGAAGCTCTCAGCAGATGCATACGCTGCATGACATCTCTGCGGGATTTACGGTAAACGGTTCAGCTAATTGCTGAGACATTGGCGGCAAGTTATCCATCCAACAATCAATCATATGACTAATCACATCCATTGCTTACTAACTTATACTGAATAGCCACACTATCTGTATAAATTGCAGAATTTGAGTGCCATTTCACCCAACCAACACCCATCCAAATTATAAAAGTTTAATGTTGAATTTGCTTTGAGATATAAATTACTCATATACGTTCTGGTATTTTAATCTAGCTGTCATGTCTGGTAACTGGTACCTGCACGTGAGTCTATTTGTGTCGTAGTGGGAAATTTATCAGCACTAGATATTCCATATAATTATTTGCTTTAGTATAAAATGTGCACCATTGCAAGATATTTAGCAATTTCTCTACAATGTTTCTTTGCAGTTTGCAAGAGTGTAGAATTGACGCAGAAGCCATGTTATCTGTGGCAGAGGCCTTGCAGCACTGTGCAAAAGTGGAAACACTTCTGTAAGTTTGTGTTGTATATTCATAACAGCATTGGCAGTGTTCGTCATCGTCTCGTGTGGAACGTCCTTACTAAAATAAAACAAAGGGGCTCAAATGTTACAATCTTATATGGTGTATTTTATTATCATAATAATAGCTCAACAGCACCCAACGTGTGGACAATATTTGGGATGACATCAAAGGACATGCACGGCAAATGTGTGGGAAGGGTGTTCGCCATCGCCTCCACCGAACAAACGCCATGATTTATTTTGGTGTGACGTTAAAAAAACGGAATTGTTTGCATTCTTGAACCACCTTGTGGGTTGTCTGCAGCAACACACCTGCAAGCAGGTCATCGGCACATTCAACGACGCTGCTGAACACTCATTCCACCAGAAATCGCTAATTTTTCTTCCTGCGTGCAGGAAGATAAGAACATCATGATCCACACTGTGACGTTGTTGTTCTTGTGATCGTCCTTTTCATTGGTAACGTTTTATGAGAAATTAGAAGAAAGAAATCAGATATTCACGTTGCAGGAATAAACGTGTGTGCGACACAGGGAATGCCAATATCTTGAAGCTACTTACGCGTTATCCATCTTGTCAGACACACCGTCATGTCAAGAAGTGAAGGCTGTGTGTTTGTGTGTGTGTGTGTGTTTGTGTGTGTGTGTGCGTGTGTGTGTGGGTGGGTGGGTGGGTGGGTGGGTGTTTGCGTGCGCTTGCGCGTTACTAGACAGCTGTGTTAAAATTCGTGAATTGTAAGAAACATATTACAACGTGTAGTAAATGGTACGGCAGTAGATGTTTAGATGTCACATAATTTAACTTTGGCGTGAGTCAAGTGTTCAAACCGTGTTTTTATCTCTTTTAGTTAAGTTTCGCCTGGACCATCAGTATCTTCTAGAACTGACCGTGTTGTTTTAATTAATAAAAACATTATTTTACAGACTCAGCAATAACAACCTGAGTGACGAAGAAGCTGGTCATGCTCTCGGTAAAAGCCTGAGCTGCATGACATCTCTGAGATATTTAATGTAAGTGTTTCTTCTATTTGTTTTGACATTGGCCATATATTTTGTATTAACTTTTAGTAGTGTCAACCGCCAAATAATCATCACTTACATGTATGCTGCACATTACGCGACATCAACCATTATATCTGCAGTTTCAGCAATCACATATGGCCATAAAATAGTTGGCTTACCAGACCCAGCAGACAATTTCTATATTAAGAAGTTGTTGGTGGGTGTTCAAAAACAGTCCAACTCGGTAGACTCAAGGCACCCAGTTGATCTTATCATGCTTTCTCAGCTGGTAAGCACTACTAAATCTGTTATTCCAGATAATTTCTTTAAGTGATGCATAGCAGCCATGTTCATGATAGCTTTCCAAGGTTTCCTGAGAATATGTGAAATTACAGTTGGTCCATGTATGCACGTAGATAATCTTGTGATCTAAAAATGGTCTCGGAGCCCGACAAAATTGCTATGCAGCTTGTTATTCGCTAGTATAATCATCAACAAGCTGCCAGGCCCACTGCAGCAGCCCAATCACAGCATTTTCCTATACCACACATCAACTGCTACCTCCGGGTTTGCAGTTCCTCGCCTGGCCCACTCTTCACATTAACAGATAAGGTTCGTATATCAGGGTCATATTTCGCAAGTCAGCTTTCAGCTTGTGTTGCACATGCTAGATATGGCCCGAATCTGTACAAGTGGCATTCTTTTAGAATCGCAGCAGCAACCATGGATGCATCCAAAGGTTTCTCTGAAATTGAAATTACAAAAAATAGGCAGGTGGAAATTCAATGCTTTTCGCAGATATATCTGCATTCCTATGATGCAGTTATAAATCCACCCTGTTTCTGTCAAAAAAGCCCTGGTGCTGCTGCTGTGCTCCGTGCCTAATAGATACCATAGACTTTTGGTTTTGTACATACAACACAATGTTGTGGGTGCTATTTCATGTATTACACCGGGTCACTTGGTGTGTCACTTTGGTACGTTCAACCGGGTCTACCAGCCTGAGTGGCATACTGGTGCAATTGGTGCAGGGACAACAAGGACTATTGTCAGGTTTGACTGATATTCTGCATAAAACACATTGCTAGAGATTGTATTATTTAAATATTATATGTTGACTGCGGGCAATTAGTGCATGTCTAATATATATAATAGTATGTGTATGTATCCAGTACTGTACATTCAATTTGAAATACCAGTACTTAATTCTGCAGCTCTGCCATGTCTGAGTGTCTAAGTGTCATACCGGTGGCCTTGGGTTTGGGGGCGCTGTTGAAGGACCAGTGCCTGTGGTGGATGACGCCTCAACTTTGATGTGTACATACTTTGGCATTATTTGCATTCTATGCATGGACAACTGTTGACATGTAACAGCACTATTTTAATGCTGGTTTCAATTCATATGTTATTGTCTTGTATATATCCATTTGAATTTGCAGATTACCATTTGGTAATACGGCAATAAAATGTGCCCATTGTTCAACCTTTACAAAGATTGCCATGTGTTCTGCGGCCACACGTCACTGTACATCCCTGGCAGGAGACATAGAGGATGTTTACTTCAATGAAGCATTTTCTTTTAAACATACATTGGTTATGTGTAATCTAATGTTGTTTATCTGGATTCCGTGTTTGTTAATATAGGTCTTGCTCTTCAGATTCAATATCAAGTTTAATATACTGCAGTATAGAAAGGTTCACCAATCAAATGACTATATCCCTCATACGTGGCTACATGGCTCCTGCACGGTTCCTTTTTGTGTCCTGACAGGAACAGAGGAACACGTGATTTTCTTTGCCCCGATTTCGAGTTTCGATATAAAATGAGCCAGATCAAAACGTAAAGCAGCGGAACATAATCGTACTAAGTAATCGCGGTGAAGCATCCCACTCACTACAACCAGCACGTGTTTTGGGGAAGCATAACTAAAGTAGACGATGTAAACTCTGCACCGTGAAGTTCCTGAATGGACCTTTAGAAAACTGTGGCCAATGAGAATCGTCATTTGGACAAGAGACACCCAACCAAAAGGTATGTTTTTTCTCTACGAGTGAAAATCTATGATCGCGGCATCAAGTTGTTTGAAGAAGGTTCAGCTTCTCCGCAAGTACATCGTCATTCGCCTTTACTGCGGAAGAAATGTGTATTGCGCAGGTCTTTTGCGGGTCTTCTCAAAGCACTGAGATCAGTACACGTCTGCGTGGAAAACGCCCAGCTCTGCATTGAATACCATATATTCCGTTGTGTTGAGACAGCGATAGTATATATCCAGGACGATGCCTTGCCACTACTTGATGTTCGTGTGCAGGTAGTACTGGTATTACTTGACGTGAGCTTAACGTTCGATACTACTGACCACCACCTTCATCTCTCATCATTTGACCAAATCGGCATCCCAGGCTGCACATTTCGATGGCTCCTGTCCTACCTGACCGACCGAAAACAGGGCGTCAGGGTTGACGGTCATCTTTCCATCAATGTCCAACTGCGAGTTCCACAGGGTAATATTTTGGGTCTCCTCTATTGTGTGTACAGTGCAGCTCTTTCGCAGGTGTTCTCGAAGTTTGGAGTTCGCTACCACATCCATGTGGACGACGTCAATTTCTACGTTGATTTCCCGTGTAGCGATTCTTCGTCCACCTATGATCATCTCGGCGCAATATCCTTGCAGGACATTGCCGACTACCCATCCAGATCAAGATCCAGAGACCATATATCAAGCTGTGTTACTCTACCTAGGTTTACAGGTTTACAGCTCGACTGGAATATATCGACGGCCGCACACGTTACCCTTATCTATTGTACTGCCTACGCCCAGTTATGTGGCATATTGCAGATATGATCATCACGGCTACATTGACTCGAAATTTATGGGATTACCCAAACATGTAATGTATTTGTTTTCCTACATTTGTTTTTGCTTTTATATCGACGGCCGCGATCAGAGCTTTCCTGCCTTATCCACCATAATGCACCACTTGTGTAGTGTACATTCACCGAACGCCTGCGTACTCCATAGTGGGGTCAGCAACTTGAGTTGAGTTGAAACGTGAAGTCCTTCACTATGAACTCTGCTTGGGACGCAGCAGAACCGATGACCGCCAGTTAAGTTATGGCCAGCTTAGTGATGGACATTGTCGAACTCTAGCTTCTCAGCAAGCAAATTATTATTACAAAGAGATCGAATCTCGTCTTTGAGAAATATAAGAGTTGACATTCCACACATGTCTGAACACTCGGCGATTCATTGCACGTTGCAACTTGCCAAGCCACCTGACATTCGATTGGAGACGACGAATCGGAGCAATAAACATATCAGTGCCCCTACGACATGTGAAAATATCCGATCGCTGTGATTGTCAGAGCTCTTTCGGATGACACGAACTGTGTTGTCTAGAGGTACAATGAAAACGTTGGTGCCATCATTGACAAACATTCAGCAATAAAGACGCTCGCTGTGATTGCACGATTCCACATGGTCTGGTACAATTGACATACAATTGGAGAAGTGTCCAAGATGACAGCTGGAGTATAAATGCACTTTACATCATCAATTCGATGTGCTAAACTTGAATACCATACCAGTCAAATCGCCGATGCATCTGGTGACTAGAAGGAACTGTTCAACACACCAATGACAATTCACTGCTCCCGCCATGTAACACACTTGCAATGCGTTTTTTATAATTGTTTTTTTAACAGATGTCTCGAATTCGCTGCCTACTCCCTGAGAATGTCAACAATATTGATGTCTCCATTGGAAACGCAACACCAAAATGTGAATTAATTACTTTTTAGCTTGACATTGTCAGGTTGAAATGAAATCATACACCGACTGCCTCACAAACAAGTACAACGGCTGCAAAGAATGCGGAATTATGCGGGTGGCCACGTGGATGTTATTGTGGATGGCATCACGAAATTGGTTTTCACAAATATTATAATATTACAAGTCACTGAAAATACTATCTTGTTTATTCCAGCAATGGAAATAACAAACCCCAAAACCCACAAGTTTGAACAACGCCAATACTACTATCATACTACTCAGTACAGTGTGATGTTGCTCAAAGGCTCTATCCATTGAAGAACTTCGTTTCTATATAGCTAAACAACGAACTCGACAATGTGTACAGTCGTTGTTCATTGTCCAATTATATATTCATAAGGAAAATAACATTAGTATTACACTTATTGTTCTAATGATTGCATTAGAAGTCATCACTGTCTACGCTCAATGCACTGTCTGACTCATCATCTGTTGACGTCGCTCCCACGCTGTCCCCATCGTCCGTAGCAGTGGCTGCGAGGGATTCTGGCACTAGTCAGGCTCCAAGCAGTTTTAAGTCTCGTTCCATCTGTAGTCATTGGTACTCGCCTCACCAGTTGAGTCAGCCTGGTTACCCCTCTTCCACATGCTTGCACAAAATGGGCCCTTTTGATATGACTAACAAGCATTTCCCCTTATATCCCATTTGTGTACAGTTGGCATTGCACTACAGGCTCATTCTCGGGGACTTTAAAAGGGAAGTTCGGACACAGTCAGCCTGGGATTACTGGGCTGATTTCTAAAAAAAAGTACATCTTAAAAGAATTCTCTCAAAAAAGGGAGTTCCTAGGACGGACATAAACTATGTTTTGATTCCTACAAAAAATATCCTATGGTATATTATCATGGACTGAAGTAATTGTAATGATCGACATTTTGAGGGGTAATTTGATGGGACGCACTTCGCTGGCTCCAGTCCTACCTCACCGACTAAAAACAGGGCGTCATATTTGACTGTCATCTTCCCAGCAATACCCAACTGCGGGTTCCACAGGGTGTTAGTTTGGGACTCCTCTTATATGTTTCCTAGTTGATTGTTGGTTAGGCAAACTGCAAGAGTAACCATCCTACATATGACGGAACTACTTTATTGACATTGTTCAGCTTGACTATATTGCAGTTGTGGCTCAAACGTATCATATAATTTTTGTCATATAACGGTTTCTTTGTTATTTGCATGTATCGATTTCATGTTAATTTAATGTAACATTTTGATATTTAGGCATAGTGTTGGCAACATTGGGCTGAATGGAATATCAATTTGATATGGTATGCATATCATCAATACTTTTTACGATTTACAGTCACATAACAAATTGAATGTGCTTGGAATCAGGAGGTGTATGAATTATATTGCAGCTTGGACGACTGCAGAATTGGAGCTGGTGGCATGTTGGCCGTGGCTACAGCCCTTTCTCACTGCCGAAAAATTGAGACACTCAGGTTAGTTTGAGTTGGATATATGTGCAATTTTTTGTATGACCTGTAATTTTTATATCATGTTTTGGTATGATGTGTATGTACAGTTTCGTTTCTATGAAGGTTATTGTGTGGATGTTAATGATATCATGCTGTAATAGTAATTATGTAATCCATCGTTGCTGCCACGCGTGTGAGGAATTATATATTGCGAATTATATTCTTATTTTGAGCCAACCCGTATTAGTAATTATCACGTTATAATAATGTACACAACATTTGCAGGTTGTCACAGAACGACGTCAGTGATCCTGCGGCCGGCAAAGCTCTGGGTGACTCCATCAAGGAAATGACATCTTTGAAGGAATTACTGTAAGTAGTTTATTTATATAGTTCATATTGAGTGTACTGCTGTTGTGGTGCCAATTATATTTATCCTGTAATTCTGAACTTCTGATCACGCAATGGTTTATTTTTTGTTTGTATGGATTGGGTCCATGTTAGACCACCTGCATCTCTCATAACCGACATAGAACGGATTAATGCGGCTTCACCTGGAGGCTCAGCCATGGTCGAATTCAGTTAATGGTGACTGAATGGTGATGGACACACTCCTTATTGTTGCCATGGTTAAACCACTCTTCAAGCAAAGCATATCCTTCAGACACAAGGGAGGGTAACTTACTTTCTAGCCCACACTGGTAAGTCAGTGGCTGTCAACGGCCCAGCTGTGGGACTGGACGGGGTTGGGTAACGCTTTGTCTGATTATAAAACAATTGGACCATCAAAAATTCTGAATTTTTTTCAAAGAAACTGCCATCATCTCATTGTCATGCTGACCATGCTTTGCTAAAATCACATACTTCCAGTTCTTTTTAAACGCCCCCACATGCGATGCCCTTCAATGTTTACAAAAATATCTATGTATGCCTGCGGCCACGTGGCGTATAGCAGAAAAACTCAATAAATCCCTCGCCTGTTAAACTCTCACAAAATGCACTATTTCACAAGCAATAATTTCTACAAACAAACCTGAGAATATGCCTGCTCATTTAGGGGTCGTTCAAAATTGTCAACATTAGTGAAACAGTACAAACAGTACTCTTTTTCATGACCCCCCACTCCCCCAAAAGAGTATTATAAAAATGTTGGGGGGGGTTGCTAGATATAATAACATACATTGTGTATGCAGTTGAGTTCAACATGTACTAATAGCCTGAACATTATTTAAATATTAAAAATAAAAAATAACTCTTTTTATTACACAAACATCAATTCTTTTATTCGTAACACATAAATGACATGTTGTTGATGTGTGTTGACAACATAAATCGGTGCAGACGAAGCTGATGGCTCTGTACCATCATGGCTGTTTCTCCCGATCAAGGACGAATGTGTTAACAAAATGGTGATACAAACATGTTGGAGTCTTATGTACGACAGTTGGACGTGTCAAACAGTATCTAAACAAAGGTTCATGTTCCTTGAAATGCTCCATTGCTCAACCGTTAACGATAACCTTGCACAGGGTGCACAGACAGAACGAGGGGAGCAGTTCGCTGAAGTTCGCGTCGGACCGACTTTGTCCAGAGAAAAACTAGTTGAGCAGATACACATTAAGCGTAAACAACAATTGGATGCGTTAAACAATATTTAAATAAGATTTAAATCACTTGAAACCTTCCATTGTTCAACCGGGAAGAAAAACTTAAATGCTACACCCACAGGATGCACAGACAGAACGAGTAGTTCACTGATGATCACTACGTGTCACGTTGGATCGGTCTTGTCGGAAAAGCTTAGTTAAGCAATATGCTAGAAACGTAGGCGATACTTTATTCGTTGTAGTATTATTATGACACTGTGTAAAGTTATGCTACTCTAGTAGCTGAAAACCGACTTTGTTGCATCATGATGTCGACATAAAAAAGCGTACAAAGGCCTCCGACTCCTCCCCCTAGCGTACAGAATGTACACTTCCGATAATGTTGACAATTTTGAACAACCCCTTACACGTATGTCACATCATAAGAATTTTGATGTTGAATCCGAGGGACTGATCAACGCTGCGACAGGAGTTGTTCCGTAGATGCTGTCACGTCACATTGTTGCAGCTGAGGGAGTGATCATCACAGCCACATTCTATATGGACTGGCGTACGCTTCGCAGATCAGTGCAGACATAAAAGACAAGCCATACTTGCGTGTAGTCAGGTGTGACCAGTGGATGTTTTGCTAGGTATTGACTCTACCTGGATATATAATTCCGATAGCAGTCAGAATGCCAGCTGGAGTATAAATGCACTTTACATCATCAATTCGATGTGCTAAACTTGAATACCATACCAGTCAAATCGCCGATGCATCTGGTGACCAGAAGGAACTGTTCAACACACCAATGACAATTCACTGCTCCCGCCATGTAACCCACTTGGAATGCGTTTTTTTATAATTGTTTTTTTAACACATGTCTCGAATTCGCTGCCTACTCCCTGAGAATGTCAACAATATTGATGTCTCCATTGGAAACGCAACACCAAAATGTGAATTAACTGCTTTTTAGCTTGACATTGTCAGGTTGAAATGAAATCATACACCGACTGCCTCACAAACAAGAACAACGGCTGCAGAGAATGCGGAATTATGCGGGTGGCCACGTGGATGTTATTGTGGATGGTATCACGAAATTGGTTTTCACAAATATTATAATATTACAAGTCACTGAAAATACTATCTTGTTTATTCCAGCAATGGAAATAACAAACCCAAAAACCCACAAGTTTGAACAACGCCAATACTACTATCATACTACTCAGTACAGTGTGATGTTGCTCAAAGGCTGTCCATTGAAGAACTTCGTTTCTATATAGCTAAACAACGAACTCGACAATGTGTACAGTCGTTGTTCATTGTCCAATTATATATTCATAAGGAAAATAACATTAGTATTACACTTATTGTTCTAATGATTGCATTAGAAGTCATCACTGTCTACGCTCAATGCACTGTCTGACTCATCATCTGTTGACGTCGCTCCCACGCTGTCCCCATCGTCCGTAGCAGTGGCTGCGAGGGATTCTGGCACTAGTCAGGCTCCAAGCAGTTTTAAGTCTCGTTCCATCTGTAGTCATTGGTACTCGCCTCACCAGTTGAGTCAGCCTGGTTACCCCTCTTCCACATGCTTGCACAAAATGGGCCCTTTTGATATGACTAACAAGCATTTCCCCTTATATCCCATTTGTGTACAGTTGGCATTGCACTACAGGCTCGTTCTCGGGGACTTTAAAAGGGAAGTTCGGTCACAGTCAGCCTGGGATTACTGGGCTGATTTCTAAAAAACTTAAAAGAATTCTCTCAAAAAATGGAGTTCCTAGGACGGACATAAACTATGTTTTGATTCCTACAAAAAATATCCTATGGTATATTATCATGGACTGAAGTAATTGTAATGATCGACATTTTGAGGGGTAATTTGATGGGACGCACTTCGCTGGCTCCAGTCCTACCTCACCGACTAAAAACAGGGCGTCATATTTGACTGTCATCTTCCCAGCAATACCCAACTGCGGGTTCCACAGGGTGTTAGTTTGGGTCTCCTCTTTTATGTTTCCTAGTTGATTGTTGGTTAGGCAAACTGCAAGAGTAACCATCCTACATATGACGGAACTACTTTATTGACATTGTTCAGCTTGACTATATTGCAGTTGTGGCTCAAACGTATCATATAATTTTGTCACATAACGGTTTCTTTGTTATTTGCATATATCGATTTCATTTTAATTTAATGTAACATTTTGATATTTAGGCATAATGTTGGCAACATTGGGTTGAATTTAATATCAATTTGATATGGTATGCAAATCATCAATACTTTTTACGATTTACAGTCACATAACAAATTTAATGTGCTGGGAATCAGGAGGTGTATTGTATTGCAGCTTGGACGACTGCAGAATTGGAGCTCGTGGCATGTTGGCTGTCGTTACAACACTTTCTCACTGCCCAAAAGTTGAGACACTCAGGTTAGTTTGAGTTGGATATATGTGCAATTTGTTATATGACCTTTTTTATATCATGTTTTGATATGATGTGTATGTACAGTTTCGTTTCTATGAAGGTTATTGCGTGGATTTTAATGATATCATGCGGTAATAGTAATTATGTAATCCATCGTTGCTGCCATGCATGTAAGGAATTATATGTTGCGAATTATATTCTTATTTTGAGCCAACCCGTATTAGTAATAATCAGGTTATAATAATGTACACAACATTGTGCAGGTTGTCAAACAACGACGTCAGTGATCCTGCGGCCGGCAAAGCTCTGGGTGACTCCATCAAGAAGATGACATCATTGAGTGAATTACTGTAAGTAGTTTATTTATATAGTTCATATTCAGTGTATTACTGTTGTGGCGCCATTTATATTTATCCTGTAATTCTGAACGTATGATCACGCAATGGTTTGTTTGTTGTTTGTATGGATTGGTTCAGTGTTAGACCACCTGCATCTCTCATAACTGACATAGAACGGATTGATGCGGCTTCACCTGGAGGCTCAGCCATGGTCGAATTCGGTTAATGGCGACTGAATGGTGATGGACACACTCCTTATTGTTGTCATGGTTAAACCACTCTTCAAGCAAAGCATATCCTTCAGACACAGGGGAGGGTAACTTACTTTCTAGCCCGCACTGGCGAGCCAGAGGCTGTCAACGATCCAGTTGTCGGACCGGACTGGGTTGGGTAACGCTTTGTCTGATTATAAAACAATTGGACCATCAAAAATTATGATTTGTTTTCACAGAAATTGCCATCATCTCATTGTCATACTGACCATGCTTTGCTAAAATCACATACAGTTCTTTTTAAACGTCCCCACATGCGATGCCCTTCAATGTTTACAAAAATATCCATGTATGCCTGCAGCCACGTGACGTATAGCAGAAAAAACTCAATAAATCCCTCGCCTGTTAAACTCTCACAAAATGCACTATTTCACAAGCAATAACTTCTACAAACAAACCTGAGAATATGCCTGCTCATTTAGGGGTCGTTCAAAATTGTCAACATTAATGAAACAGTACAAACAGTACTCTTTTTCATGAACCCCACTCCCCCAAAAGAGTACTATAAAATGTTGGGGGGTTTGCTAGATATAACATACATTATGTATGCAGTTGAGTCCAATATGTACTAATAGCCTGAACATTATTTAAATATTATCAATATATTAAAAATAAAAAAATAACTTTTTATTACACAAACATCAATTCTTTTATTCGTAACACATAAGTGACATGTTGTTGATGTGTGTTGACAACATAAATCTGTGCAGACGAAGCTGATGGCTATGTACCATCATGGCTGTTTCTCCCGATCGAGGACGTATGCGTTAACAAAATGGTGATACAAATATGTTGGAGTCTGATGTACGACAGTTGGACGTGTCAAACAGTATCTAAACAAAGGTTCATGTTCCTTGAAATGCTCCATTGCTCAACCGTTAACGATAACCTTGCAAAGGGTGCACAGACAGAACGAGGGGAGCAGTTCGCTGAAGTTCACCGGTTGTCGCGTCAGACCGACCTTGTCCGGAGAAAAACTAGTTGTGCAGATACACATGAAGTTTAAACAACAATTGGATACGTTAAACAATATTTAAATAAGATTTAAATCACTTGAAACCTTCCGATGTTCAACCGGGAAGAAAAAACTTAAATGGTAAACACCCACAGGATGAATAGACAGAACGAGTAGTTCACTGATGATCACTACATGTCACGTTGGACCGGTCTTGTCGGAAAAACTTAGTTAAGGAATATGCTAGAAACGTAGGCGATACTTTATTCGTTGTAGTATTATTATGACACTGTGTAAAGTTATGCTACTCTAGTAGCTGAAAACCGACTTTGTTGCATCATGATGTCGACATAAAAAAGCGTACAAAGGCCTCCGACTCCTCCCCCTAGCGTACAGAATGTACACTTCCGATAATGTTGACAATTTTGAACAACCCCTTACACGTATGTCACATCATAAGAATTTTGATGTTGAATCCGAGGGACTGATCAACGCTGCGACAGGAGTTGTTCCGTAGATGCTGTCACGTCACATTGTTGCAGCTGAGGGAGTGATCATCACAGCCACATTCTATATGGACTGGCGTACGCTTCGCAGATCAGTGCAGACATAAAAGACATGTCATACTTGCGTGTAGTCAGGTGTGACCAGTGGATGTTTTGCTAGGTATTGACTCAACCTGGATATACTTCCGATAGCAGTCAGAATGCCGGTGTCCCATGGCTTTAATCTGTTCGGAAGAGAAACCTGACTTGGCTGCCATGTGGCGGCAACTATACGACAACAATGTGGCGAGATGGTCTTCTCTACCAAGTCTGTGTGAACGATGACCGCTTCTAGGTATTTAGCAAATGCAGTTTTTTTGACAGGTAACTTGTTGGCCTAGCAGAAAAGAGTTATCTACGTATAAAGAGTTATACGTAGTATGTGCGCAGAATGCGCATGGGAAAGTATTCATTTCTACACATATTTTCTAATATATATATATATATATATATATATATATATGGTACCTGATGTTAATGGTCTCAAGCTCTTCGCTTCTTCTGGGTGCATCTGTCAAACTGCTCAGCAGGGAAGTCGCTGCCAGTGAACTCAGAGTCGGAGGAATTCAACGCCCATTCAGGTGATGGCGAGTGACGTTTACGCTTCCCTTCTCACTGCCGCACCTGTTTGGCTGGTGCCAATGGAATGTCAGCGGCAGGCTGCTGTTCATCTGGATGGGAAGACGGGCCAGTGACAGCGGGAACGGGAATCAACTGCTCTCGACGAAACGCCCCAAACTTTTATTCCATCTTCGCCAGCATGGTGGCCACGAGTACCTCCATAGTTGGTGCGTCAAGGTTCGGGCCTCACACGCTTGTTCATCAGGCGCGCTGCCTGAAGCGCTCTTCTCAGTCTTCATGGCCTGCCCCTGCGCCATCCATTGTTTCGAGATGATCTGGAACGCAGCATCATTGAGCAGCCCGCTACCAACCGGTAGGACGCCCCATACGGCCACAAGTGTGAAGTAGTTGGCCATGCAAATCCACATTGCATTGCCTATTGCATGATATATAAACATCAAATGTAGTGCTCAGATAGAACAACACACATACTCAACCAGAGTAATTGCATTGACAGCTATGGCATGTGATCGCACCAGCGTTATTTTGTATTTTGTTAATTTTAATGATTGTACAGTGTACACATAGAGGGGCCGTGCTCAGATGTCATATACTTAACAGGATGTCGCTTTCACGACTGTGGTGACTTATTTCTACAAACCTTGTTTTAAAAAGTTTGCTTAAGTTCTAAGTAGCACATATGCGTAACAATAACATAACCAGATAGTCCCAGTCACAGGTATTCGACTTAGTACTGACACCTGGTTATTGTGGGTTATATTAATTATGCAGGGATTTCCCTGAGGACCTGGTTGTAATTTTTGGTGTGCCGTTAAAAAAATTACATGTTAAAATAAGCGTACTTTAGTGTATTTGCCAGCCGGAAGTGCATGTTAAATAACCTTGCCTTGAAACCTGCCATCAGTGAAGACTACCCGTATTACAACACATGACTGCTGATTAAGGCAGCACCAGTTGTGCACACAAAGGGGCCAAGACGAAGCCAAAGGTCAGAGTCGTCTGCCTGTGCAGCCGCTAATTGTTGCGGGATTTCTGCACAACGTCACCGACGTGATGGGCAACCTGACCTTGATCTTACTTAAGTTCTAAGTAGCACATAGCGTAACAATAACATAACCTGTCCACCAGATAGTCCCAGTCACAGGTATTCGACTTAGTACTGACACCTGGTTATTGTAGGTTCTATTAATTATGCAGGGATTTCCCTGAGGAACTGGCGATAATTTTTAGTGTGCCGTTTTTATAAAAAATCACGTGTAAAAATTAACGTAGTTTAGTGTATTTGAAATATGCCAGCTGGAAATGCATATTAAATAACCTTGCTTTGAAACCTGCCGACGTGATGGACAACCTGTGTGCTTGATCTTGCTTGATCGTATTATCACCACCAATCACTGTTTGTTACACGCGTATTCGTTGACGACCGTGTCTCCGATCACCTTGGCCTTCTTTGTGATCATCACCAAGCTATGCCCACTTCGGAAGAAGACCACCCACAGTTATATCCTGTAATCGGCCAATCCAACATCACGACATATCTCTCTGTGTGTGAGCCCATCACCCGATCTCTCAGTGATGTAGGTGAACTATGCGACCAGAGCTTCCATGCCTTATCCACCACAACGCACCACTTGTACATTCGCCAAATTTCCGCGTACTCCATAATGGGGTCAGCAACTTCAGTTGAGTTGAAATATGAGGTCCGTCACTGTGAACTCTGCTGGCGTTGCAGCAGAACCGATGACCACCAGTTGAGTTATGCCGAGCTTGGACATTTTCGGATTCTAGCTTCTACACAAGCAGATTATTGGTGTAAAGAGATCGATTCTCGTCTTTGAGAAATATAAGAGTGGACATTCTACACGTCTGACCACTCGGCGATTCATTGCATGTTGCAACTTGCCAAGCCACCTGACATTCGATTGAAGACGACGAATCGGAGCAATAAACATATCAGTGCCCCTGCGACATGTGAAGATATCCGATCGTTGCTGTTATCAGAGCTCTTTCGGATGACACGAACTGTGTTGTCTAGAGGTACAATGAAAACGTTGGTGCCATTATCGACAAACATTCAGCAATAAAGACGCTTGCAGTGATTGCACGATTCCATATTCTCTGGTACAATTGACATAAATGCCACCAGCGCCAGCACGTTACATCACGAATTCGAAGTGCAAAATTTTAATACCATACCAGTCAAATCGCCGATGCATCTGGTGACCAGAAGGAACTGTTCAACACACCAATGACAATTCACCGCTACCGCCATGTAACCCACTTGGAATGCGTTTTTTTAATTGTTTTTTTAACAGATGTCTCGAATTCGCTGCCTACTCCCTGAGAATGTCAACAATATTGATGTCTCCATTGGAAACGCAACACCAGAATGTGAATTAACTGCTTTTTACCTTGACACTGTCAAGTTGAAATGAAAGCATACACCGACTACCTCGCAAACAAATACAGAGAATGCGGAATTGGGCAGGTGGCCACGTGGATGTTATTGTGGGTGGCATCACGAAATTGGTTTTCACAAATATTATAATACTACATGTCACTGAAAACACCATCTTGTTCATTCCAGCAATGGAAATAACAAACCCAAAAACCCAACAGTTTGAACAACGCCAATACTACTATCATACAACACAGTACAGTGTGATGTTGCTCAAAGGCATCTTGAAGAACTTCGTTTCTATGCAGCTAAACAACGAACTCGACAATATGTACAGTCGTTGTTCATTGTCCAATTATATATTCATGAGAAAATAGCATTACTATTACACTGATTTTTGTAATGATTGCATTAGATGTCATCACTGTCCACGCTCAATGCATTGTTTGACTCTTCCACATGCTTGCACAAAGTGGGCCCTTTTGATATGACTAGCAAGCATTTTTCTGTTGTATCCTGTTTTTGTACAGTTCGCATTGCATTACAGGCCCGTCCTCGGGAATTTTAAAAGGGAGGTTCGGACACAATCACCCTGGGATTACTGGGCTGATTTCTAAAAAAACGTTACAACAAGAATTCTCTCAAAAAGGGCAGTTCATTCGTACCCCTCCGAGGACGGACATGACCTATGTTTTGGTTCCTATAGAAAATATCCTATGGTATATTATCATGGACAAGTAATTGTAATAATCGACATTTTGAGGGATAATTTGATGGGATGTTTGATGGGACACACTTCGCTGGCTCCAGTCCTACCTCACCGACCAAACACAGAGCGTCATATTTGACTGTCATCTTCCCAGCAATAACCAACTGCGCACCCTCCCTCCCAGGTGTATTTGTTTTAATGTCATTTATACATTTGACAGTGCTCTCACCCACTATGGTGCATCGCATTTCAATTGCTATATAGCAGACTAGCGGCTTTATGCTCATGCAGTCTTCAAGTGTACTTTCCCCTTAGACAGGCTGAACATTGTATAGCAGCAGAACTGTTTTGTTTGATCAGGGTCAGTGTATTACCCCCGCCCCCCTGTTTTGTATAAAGCAGGCTCTGTGCTGATACAGCACGAATTGGGGGGGATTACTTAGGGGGGATTACTTACACCCCGCTTTTGTGTGTAGTGAATGTTTAAATAGTCTACCTGGTACTGTGCTCGTGCAGTCTTAAGTACGTATCGTTTGCCCTTGTAAATTGTTATGCTGGAACATTATATAACAGCACAGCAACGCAAGGGAAGAGTTGACACTGGTTTAGTCTTGGCGTCATTCACATATACACATGTCTTTTTTCTCATCGACAGCAGTTTTTTTTTGTAATGCGATCGAATCAACTACTACCAACCACAATATTTTTCGTATTGCACTATAAAACACATTTACTATTGTAATGTGTATTTACGACAGATATGGTTTCAGCAAGTGTTTTGTTATAACTTGTTTATATACACATTGTATGCTGCCCATTCTTCAACAAAGATGTTAAGTAGGGAGTATAATGCAGTGTATGACGTAACTAATGATGATTTTTGTCTTCACTCCTTTTGGGCTGCATTGATTAGTCTAACGTGATTAGTTAAGTTTTGTTTTAGTGTAATGTGGAAGACATACCTTTTTATATCGTGTATGCTTGTCTTTAATTCACAACACTTATCTTGAACATTGAGTGATACCAATAACAGCATTATAAAGTCTAACATATATGTTGTGTTAGCATTGACTCTAGGTTAACTGTGCATCAATTATATTTTAAAAGGAAGATTGAATTGTTGAAATCCTACATACTTTCTGTTTTCTATAGCGTGTGCGTCATTGTACACATTTAGTAATTTCTCTACAATGTGTCTTTGCAGTTTGTCGTCTTGTGGGATTCGACCTGAAGCCATGAGCTCTGTGACAGGCTCCCTCCAGAACTGCCCAAGAATGGAAGTTCTTTCGTAAGTTGTTGTGTATATTCAGATTCAATATAAACAGTTCTCGTCATCTTCTCGTACGGAACATTCTTGCTAAAAATAAAGCAGTGGGACACAACAGTTCACTACAACAGGGGAACATAGTAACGAAGGCAGATTTCACTGACTGTCTGGAGAAAGTTGTGGTTTTATTGTCATTGATGGTGCAGCAGCCGTCAACATGTTGAAGCCGCAGAAGTCAGCCGTATTGGACCAGTACGTAGCAAAGGATTGCGCTGTGGAACAGTCATTCCACGAG
Source organism: Lamellibrachia satsuma (assembly GCA_033239005.1). Classification (NCBI taxonomy): domain Eukaryota; kingdom Metazoa; phylum Annelida; class Polychaeta; order Sabellida; family Siboglinidae; genus Lamellibrachia; species Lamellibrachia satsuma. The sequence goes on from BSQZ01000004.1 coordinate 15,582,981, forward strand.
ACATCGCGGATTTGTCTTCCTGCACGAAGGAAGAAAAGAACATCACGATCCACACTGTGACGTTGTTGTTCTCGCGGTCATCGCCTTCATCGTGCTGGAGGAACACTAGATTAATTGAGGGTAACGTTTCATGAAATAAATTGAGATACATAACTGATCACGCGATATCGCGCACACTGGGACTAAGAAATCAATTATTCACAACGCAGCAATGAATGTGTGTGCAACACAGAGGATGCCAACAGTAATATCCAACATCTGAAGAGGGCGGCCTTCAAAACCAGTGTTCCCGTATCTTAAAAACTACTTCAGGTACATGCGTACTTTTTATTTAAAAATACAGGTTTTCAGTTCGACGATATCAATTACATTACTTTTGACTTGATCCGGCAGTCGTCATTATTAAACACGGTGCATGACAAACACAAGCTGGAGTCACTACGTAATGAACGGCTCATCATAAGCGACTTACCTAACTTGTACACGCCGTGCCAGAGGAGTGAGTGTGAACCGTATCGCTGTCTGCAGAGTACTTTCAGGTTGCAGCTCACGATTTTACAGATTGTGTGCACGGGTTTTAAAAATATTGCCAGATATCATCTTTTTGGTATATGAGACTTCACTTTCAGCTCACTCTCCTGTCATTTGTTAGATCCATCACAGTCGGTGACTTCGACCTGTATGTGGAAACTCTACAAGTTTGGCACCAAGGTTTTCGCATTGGACTGTGTGCATTATGCTAAGTACTTCCCCGTCCACACGGGAGACGTTATTGCCTAACACACATCAAACATAGAGTTCACAATCAACTTTGGCATTGTTGCCACCAAGACGTCAAGTTTATTCTCTAAGATAGCGATCGACCAGGCACACAACGAAGTCGTAAAAGTAGGCAGTAGTGCACTTCGACGAGGGATAGTGTCCATCCCGTAGACAGCGAGGCTCATTGGCGAATTGAAGCATTTGCCGAGCCAGCTACATGCATTTATTAAGGCTTATTGTCACCAACATCAAACTACAAATGTGTAAACAGCAATACAATATAAATAAACAATACAATAGGAATGTTTGCCATAAGGCTGTTGTGGACAGTGTTCTGAAATTGAAGAGCTCGGCCACAGTCAGTTCAATGCATTTGTCAAACATCGGTTGACATATTGCATCAAACTAAGTCCCGAGCAAAATCAACAAACTCTCTCACTCTTTGTAACGTCACCAGAAAGAGATATGTCAAAATCCCAGATCCAAGAGTCGACTCCCCTACGTGATTTCTAGTTGTTTTATCAGGTGTATGTTTTTAAGTGAGAAACAGTGATGTTGCAGTCAATACTGCGGATTTGATCTGACATATTAAACAAATTTATCCACCATCGCTCTCACTTGAATGGAAACTGCGCATAGTAACGAAGGCATATATCACTGACCACCTGGAGAAAGTTATGATTTTGTTATCATTGATGGTGCAGCAACCGTCAGTATGTTGAAGCAGCAGACGTAAACAATATTGGACCAGCATAGTGGAAAGGAATGCTATTCGTACATTATGTCCTAGCTTGACATCACCCAAAGTGTTCATGTTATTTGGGATGCCTACAAGTCTCGATGTATCAAAGAACATGCATGTTAACGGAGATGGAAGGGTGATCGCGTGTGGAGTTTAACTGGCCTCTGCCGAACAATTGCATGACTTATTGCTGTGCGACGACAAAAACGGAGTTGTTCTCATTCTTAAGCCAAGTTGTGGGGGGTCCGCAGCAGCCCACAGGCAAGAAGGTCATCAGCATGTTCAACGACGCTGTGGAACAGTCATTCCACGAGACATCGCGGACTTGTCATCGATGGTGTAGCAGCATTACACATGTTGAAGCCGCGGACGTCAGCAATATTGGACCCGTATATAGCAACGGAATGTGATGCATACGTTATGCCCTAGTTCAACAGAACCCAACGTGTGGATATTATTTGGGATGCTTACAAGTATCGAAGTATCATGGGAAATGCATGGCAATTGAGTGGGAATGGTGATCGCTGTTGCCTCTATCAAACAAATGCCAGGACTTGGTTCACTGCGTCGAGAAAAAAGTTGTTCGCATTCTTGAGCCACGTCTGCAGCAGCGCACAGGCAAACAGTTCATCGGCACTTTCAACGACCCTGTGGTACAGTAATAACATGATACATTGTGAACATATCTCCCTGCTCGCAGGAAGATGTGGACTACAGAATGATGCTGCTGTTTTCCTACAAGAACGTTGTAATCCGCACTGTGACGTTGATGTTGTTGTTGTCGTTGTTTTCACGTTTTCATAGATCACTGGAGTCATCGTGGGTAACGTTTGTAACTGAACATAAATTGAGACACAAACCTGATGACAAGATATCACGCTCACTGGGACCAACAAAGTGCCAAGACCTTACTTTATTTTCACACGTTCACTGGATGTGACAAAATCAGCTTTCCACAAAACAGCCAGAAAAGTGCATGGAACACTTGGAATACAAATATCGTGAAGCTACTTATGCATAGGACGTCTTGTCACACGCAACGTCGTGTCACGAAGTGAAGGCCAACATGTCAACCATCGAGACATTCACCATCCTGATATACTGAACAATACGTCACGTGTGTGTGTGTGTGTGTGTGTGCGTGCGTGCGTGCGTGCGTGCGTGCGTGCGTGCGTGCGTGCGTGTAAGGATTTTGACTGTTCAATGGCTCTACAAGTGTATAAACCGTGTTTTTCATACCTTGATCTCTTTGGTTGCGTAATATGTTCAGTTAACTTTTGCATGGAGAATCAGTATGCTACAAAACTGACCGTATTTTCTTATGTCGCAGGATTTACATGTAAGTGTAACAAATGTGTATGCATTATATACTGAACAACAAAGAGTGTTATGGAAATACTGGCCTTGGCTGTTTAATGGCGGTCAACATAATAGAAACACAAGTCCCAGTGAATAGTCCCACAGTTGTATATCAAAATCTTGACATTCTACTACTGGTCGGATTAAGTCCAACCATACTAACCCTGAATATAAACCTGAAAATGCAACAAAATATTGGTGCCACCGGCCACAAACCATCTGCTTAGCAGATTGTGGCAGTTTCATCCTTTAAACATTTCCCAACACTTGTCTCTTTGCTTACCTGTGCCACCTACAATCGTAGCACGTTATGTGACATATCTCCACCAGGACAATTTTGCGTACAGAACAATTGTATCAAAGCTGTCAGGCATAAATTACCTTCATCGATGTTACAACCTTGCAGAGCCTAATGATATTTTTTTTCTTCAAAAAATTGCTGTTGGAATCAAAAATTTAGCACAGTTCTATATTATAGGATGCCTATTTCTTTGTATTTTCTGACCGTATTGTTTTTATTAATAAGAACTTATTTTACAGACTCAACAGTAACAATCTGAGTGACCAAGAGGCTGGTCAAGCTCTCGGTACAAGCCTGAGCGGCATGACATCTCTGAGGGAGTTACGGTAAGTCTTTCTACTTTGTTTTGACGTTGGTCGCACATTTTGTATTAACTTTTAGGAGTTTCATCTTTGAATATAAGTAACTGCAGTTGTGGCGGCAATTATATTTCTCTTGTAATTCTGAACTCCTGATCACACAATTGTTTCTTTGTTGTTTGTATGGGTTGATTCCATGTTAGAAGGTATACAATTGTCAAACTTAGGAATGATATTGGCTGTTGATACAGTAGTACCTGTCTTCAACGGACCCTCCGATGAGCGGACACCTGCTATGGCGGGACACTTTCTCAATGTACTGACTGCTTTACCATGTTAATGTCCCTCTGATGAGGGGACACCTGGTGAACGCGGACAGCGGACAGGATATTTTGGTTTTCTGTCCCTGCTAAGGCGGACAGTAATCATTATTTTCGTAATTTTTTTCTCGAAATATTTTATTTCCAAAATGGCGACGGACAAACAGCACGGTGTGTAGTGGGAAAAACAACGTTATATCGCGAATTCGGATATTAGGCTGTTGGTCGTGGACCCCGATTTTCTGCCGCCGGAGGAAATGCCAAATGGGCCTGCTTAAACCTACTTATAATTGCTTTGACAATTCTCAAGAAACAGGTGAACAATGTCAACGACAATGAACGACTGTCAACAAGTTGTTTGTTTGGCGCTGCCGCCGACATCAATCGCTGATGTTGGCTTCGCTTAGGCGGTTTGAAATTGCAATCGAAATTCACAAATACGCCTCGCATAAGTATCAGATAAACAGTCCTAAATGCAATTTAGTGTGCAGTACTAATATGACACTGGGGTGAAATGGCATACCTCCAATCTAACCGACGCGAAACCAACATGCCAAAGGCGCTACCGGTGCGCGAAAATACGAATTTGTCATCTGCATATAAAACGACGAATCGATGCTAAGTCGAGCATCATAAATTTATGCTTCGGTCGAGATCAGTTGAAAATCGAGGTGAAACGATTATTAATTCTGCCTATTGTCGTTGTCTATGTTTAATCAGCTTACATACTGCGTGTGTCAACTCATATACGTTTTCGGCTGCTCAAATCCAGGTTATTATTTTCGATTCGTAGGCCTATTAGTTCAGTACATCGTCATCATAGTTCTATAACGGTAAACGTACATGTGTTTTATTCAGTTAACGATTAAACAGGGTGTGACATTTAAAAATAATACACGTTGATGGTAGTTGACTCGTTTAATAAGCTCTATAAACTGCATATTGCCGTATAAGACAGTGCTGCAAGCACACTTTGGCTTCGACAGCGTTCTTGGACTTGGAGCAGCAGGCGGCGATCGCTGTTGGTTAGTAGCACCCTGGTGGCAGACATGGGAACACCTAACGCGCCTTATTTTGGCCCTCCACTCCAGCATGCCTGTCCCTCCGATGAGGGGACACCTGCCATGTAGGGACACTTTTGCTTGGATACAGAAGTGTCCGTTGAAGGCAGGTACTACTGTATATACAATGGCTTTATTTTTAATGAAGTTGCTATTCAGATACTGTTTAGAAACTCCCAGATTGGTCAACATATTTTATCTAGAACCATACCAATCCCTCAATTTGCTTCGTGTTAAAACATGTTTTAATTTATTACTGTGACGTTTTTGTATAAAAGGCTATATATGTCTTAATATTGTCAAATGGGGTAATACAAAGCTCCATTGAGTGCACTTCACCTCTTGCCCTGTTGTATAGCTGCCACCTTCCTCGCCGAATTTGGCAATCTGGTTGAGAGCTTTGGTACAAAATCCAATCTCATAAACTTGGCGATTTCCACATACGACGACGGTGACCAGCACGCACGAGGTCTACTCGATTTTGTGTCTGACGTCAACTTGAGACAGAATGTCACCGACGTGAAGCACTTTCTGTGCTTGATATTATCATCACTGCCTCTCATCTTCCCTGTTTCACGGGTATCTGTCGACGATATTTACACCGATCACCTTGTCTTTCTTTGTGATCTCGCCATGACCAATCTACGCCTGTACTGCACAAGCCTTTCGCCGGTATTCTCGAAGCACGGAGATTGCTACACATATTTGCGGAAAAACGCAGCTATACATTCACTTCCCACGTACTGATTCTGACCAGATGTCCCGCTGTGTTACTGACATGAACGTATGGATAGCGACACGCTCCCTGTTTGTAAACGTGGTGATACTGTTCGCTGCATCGAACAACCACGTTTCACACCATCCTCCTCTTCCCGTCGACATCACTGGCTGCAACGTCACCACCTCAGTAGACGTACGGGACCTAGGCGTACAGGTCGACACCACGATGTCGATGGCCGCACACGTTAGCCGTACCTGTCAGACAACCTACGTCCAACTGTGTGGCATAGCGCGTATGCTGTAGTCTCTACAGCTCAGAACGTGAAATGCACTTGTACACATGTTTGTCTTGTGACGACTCGACTTCGGTAATGGGGCCCTGCACGGCATAGCCGGCACCCTGCTACATTGACTCAAGATAGTCCAGAGAACACCTGCGCATGTTGTGCTCTGCTTACACTAATGTGACCGACGTAGCACGACTGCAGTACTACGAGACCTGCATTGGTTACCTGTCAGATGGCGAATTCAGTTTAAGCTGTTGGCCTTAATGCACGGTGCCGTGCACGCTCACACTCCTCGCTTATTTGCCGACCGTACATCTGCTTACGTTCCCCGCCGCAGTCTTCGTTACGTTGACCAGTCTCTTATCGCTGTTCCTATGGTCCACCTTTAACGGTTTGGCCGACCAACCTCCTCTTGTGGAGTTCTCATTTTTGAATGCTTTTCTATCTGAGTTGCAAACGGAACAAGATTGGTGCACATATATCCATTAATGTAATGAATTTGCATTCTTTATCAACACCTCTGAATATATTTTTAGAGAGATGTGCAGAATAAATTAATTTGAATTTTGACTAGGCTAAGCTTTGCTGTACGTTGAATACACAGGCAATGCATGCAGCATATTTGCCTCCCCATACATCAACACAACACATTAACTGGGCATTAAGAATATAGTATATAGAATACAGTGTATGACATAACATTTGGGCTGGACTGATTAGTCCAATTTGATTAGTTAGCTTTGTTATTCTATGTTGTAGAAGGGTAGACTATGTTTGTATTGTTGAGGCTCTAGGGTACAAATGCAATATTTTGTAATACATCTTGATATTTTTGCAGAAGGTAACTGGATTTTTATATGATTTTAAGTTGGTGGTTTTGTTCCATATTTTGTGTGCAGCTACAAATACACCTCACTTGCCCAGGTTATATCACTCTTGTTTTAGAGTCAAAACACTATTGTGAATTAGATTATCTGAGCTGCCTGAGAATATTTGAAAGATGCCGTAGACTAGCCAGATAGGATGGCTTTTGTATTGATAGAACACAATATGTAAGGGAGGACCATTTAAAGTGCCCTGCGTACAAAACATTCAAGGCAATTTTGTAAATTTTGCCTGATGTCTTCTGTCAGTCAGCCATTTTTCTATCCAGTCGATTACGTCATCCCCGATACCATGAGCTTTTAACTTAAGTAGTAATCTTTGATGTGGCACTTTGTCGAAGTAGATTATGTCCACTGGTGATATATCCACTTAGTGATTTCTTCCAAAAAACATAACATATTTATTTATTAACAGAGTTCGAATTGAGCGGGTGTTCGTGGGCACTAGATTCAATGCTGGACCCCCAATAGTTTTGAATCTCGGCCTGGGGTCCGGCTGCCCCGAAATTTGACAAAAAAACTACAATATTGGTGCGTTTCGAAGGCACAACACAATTGCATTACTCAATTTTACGAATCCCACTATGAGGCATTACCGGTGATGTTTCATTCTATGAGAGTCAAACGTTTGCAGTACTTCATAAGGTAGAGGTCAGACCATAGTGCAGCATTGTATTGGTGGCCATGCTAACGTTTTGTCTGATTATAAGAAAATTAGACAATGAAACACTCTGAAAAATTGTCACAGAAACTGCCATCATCTCATTAATATGCTGACCATGGTTTGTGAAAATCACATACTTCCAGCTCTTTTTAAACGCCCCCACATCAAGCGGTCCTGAACACTTACTGAGCAGTGTCATATCTACTGTACTCCAGGACAAATCAACGTATAGTTGACACTAGCCTTTCGGTTCACATGTCATAGCATAATATCGGTGAACCCAACGCGCCCACCAACAGTCCAATCACAGTGTCGTGGCGGCCCTTGTCTGTGTGCAGAATGACATTCTGCTCGCAATAGACAACCAGTCATTGTCATCAAGGTGCTTTCTGATTAGTCCACAGCATTTGAAACCACCACAAAGTGGTGCTACAGAGGCTTTCACATTATGTAGGTTTGGCACAACATACCCTAGAATGGTTTGCATCATACCCGAATGACAGAGTTCAGTTCGTCCACATCCAAGGAGCTACCTCACTTCCTCATTCTCAGGCCTCGGGCGTCAGCTATTCTTCATCCATGCAGCACCAGTTGCTAAGATAATTTGATAGAATCACTTTGTTACATATTTGTTCTCAAATGCCCAGTTACCTAAACCATTCGCAAAGGAAATACATGACACCATGCTGTATGAAACTGTAAGCTGAACATTAAAAGTAATAGTTAATCGTAATTAGCTTGGTGCTCAGAAACCAGACAATACCGATCATATTAACATTATTCATGACAGACTCAACAACCATGGACGCCGATATTTGCTGAGTAGCGGCAAAATTGTAACGGAACCAAAATTGTCTAGCTTGCAATGACGTGATTTGCTGAATCCAGGCGCCCAAAAGTTGTCGTGTAGGAACTAACATATAAACATGCAAATGACTGCACTTTTTGTAAAACTATATTAACTCCATGCTAGATTGAATCTCGCTGTTTTGTCACCTCATATAATGTCACAGACAGTTGTAATGTGTATCGATATGTGTTTGTTGTTACTACTGTTACGTAGTAGAAAAGAGTTAGTGTTAGTGACTAACTAGACTAGCATAATTGATGTGGGCCCAGTAACCACCGTAATGACCAAACACACAATAGATTCTTCATAGCACTTGAAAAGTAAGATCAATACAACAGCTATACATTTATACGAAACTCTCTTTGCAGATGACGCCGCTTTCAGCTCCCATTACTAGGAACATCCTTTAGCTTCATAATCACCATAAAAAGATTGCCATTGTCATGGGACTCATTAAACCAGAATCAATAGACTTGATGAAGGCCTCGAAACTGTGGACAATTCCCCTCATACCTCCAGCATGTCTAACAATGTCACGCTTGACAAGGAACGAAACACACGACTAGGCAAAGCTACAAAATAAAACAATTTGAAGACTCTCAAAACGATTCTGGTCTAACAAGAGCTTGACACTGCATACAAAACTGAATGTGTACCATGCGTGTGTTCTTAGCATCTCTTGTATGGTCCTGGGTAACTTATCACAAACAGGAAATTAAACTAAGCAGCTTTCATCTACGCTTCCTGCGTATGCTCCTATGCGTGAAATGGCAGGGCAAAGTCATCAACCTTATCAACACCACTGAGCAGCACGCTCAGAAACTACTACCATAGCTTGGGCATGTACAGCCTCCCCAGTGACCTGCGAACATCATCCTGTGTGGAGAGCTACCTGAAGGTGAAGGCCCAGTTGACTGACCTAAAAATATAGTGATGTAATCAAAATATATCTGAGAGACTACGGCATTGGCCCTATGCAATGGCAAACCGTTGCTAAAAAACTGATCTGCCTGACGAGCTATGCTTACTAGTAGTTCTGATATTGACATCGCAGCCTACCCGGCTAACAAGGAGATCAAGCTTGGCAGGCATCAAGCTTGCAATTTACCAGCATGAAGCAGCCAAAACAAGCACTGTCTCACGAGACGGAAGCTGGCTTCTACTGCCAGATAAAACAATTTACTGTAGTTCTATGCCTCAGATCGAGACATGTAAATCCACCCATTATCTGGATGATATAATGAATTGAACTCTTGTTTACAGTCACACAACTGATATACCGGGTAATTGACTATTACGTAAATGCTTCAGTCAGTCAGTGAAACATTGTGGTAGCTGTGATTGGTCTTTCTAACTAAACAACAAATAAGACTGGGTTAGCACGCCCCAAATTAGATTCATTGATATACAACGGGAATGCAGATTGCACAACCATAGTACCAGTTGTATTATTTACTATTTACTACACTCAAAAGCCCGGGGCAATGATCTCCCAGGCCCCACACGCTTGCGGATGAGGACCCAACCCTCGCTAAAGGGCTGAGCGGCACTGGACCAAAGCCATTGAAAACAGAAATATAATAGGCATCACTGCCACACACGTTTCGTAAATGCTGTTAGGTCATTGAATCTGAGGGAGTGATCATCACTGCCACAAGAGTTGTTCCGTAGATGCTGTCACGTAACGTTGTTGAATCTGAGGGAGTGATCATCACTGCCACAAGAGTTGTTCCGTAGATGCTGTCACGTCACGTTGTTGCATCTGAGGGAGTGATCATCACAGTCACATTCTGTATGGGCTGGCGTACGCTTCACAGATCAGTGCAGACATGAAACAGAAGCCATACTTGCACGTAGTCAGGTGTGACCAGTGGAAGTTTTGCTAGATATTGACTCTTCTCGGATATACTTGCGATAGCAGTCAGAATGCTAGCATTCCGTGGTTTTAACCTGTTTGGAATAGAAACCTGACTTGGCTGCCATGTGGCTGCACCTATACGACAACAATGTACTTAGCAAATGCAGTTTTTTGGACTGGTAACTTATTAGCATAGCAGAAAAGAGTGCCCTGCCCATGCCCCCCACCCCCCGAGTTTGATACAATTTACCATCCGATGGCATGGACAAGCTGTTTTTTTCGTCCAGGTTGAAAGGAAGACAAACACAGGGTTTTATGACCAACACTGTATTTGTTGGACCGGAATATCAGACGTAATTTACAAGGTTTTATGCGACACCAGGACACGGAGAGGTCATGAGGGCTAGCCGTTACCTCACCTACCTTTAGAACATCAGACTGAACATTGGCGAAGCAATGTGACAGTGTAGGAAGAACATTTGGACAAATCACGATATTAAAGAGGCTGGCGGTGGTCAATCTGAGGACGTGAACGCGCCACTTCATTGACAGTCTTTACAACCAAGCAATCAACTGCCTTTCAGAGATTGCGGACATGAAGGTCTTAATAGTGCTCGGTGCCTTCCCTTCATTCTTGAGGTGCTGCACAAAAGCTGTGTTTGGAGAGGCTGGCAGGTAGCGCTTCTGCACTAATTTTACATTTTACTTTGTCCAGTTGCTCTCGTAGCGTGTGCCACTGCTCGGGCAATGGCAACATCCATGGTATTCAGGGCACTATGTTCCAGGGTATCCAGTGGGTGGGCATCAGTGCTGGGTGTTCCTTTAGGCTGGGCTGGTCAACACATGCATGTTCGAGAAAAGTTCCGTAATAATGTTGATCTTACACAGAATGTGCTTCGCGCGGAAATATATATTATAAGAGACATGCAACAACCAGTTTGCGAACTAAACACATGAGCTGTGGTTCCCTGCAGTTTGACTGTTGATCACAGCCACAAGTTGTGTAATGTCTGGAAAAAAAACAAGACACGTCGATTAGTCTATTCTGGCCCCCAGTGAATTATGGCAAATACGATTGGTAGGATCTCGTTGATTGAAATGTTTGTGTAGTCCCAGGAAGGGGGGGAAATTACCCTGCAGCCACGAGTCACCCATGACAGCTCCGTATGCAAAACCACTTGCATATGTTGTAAGACACAACATATCAGATGTAATAGAGTTGAATTCTGGAAGTATTTGTGACTTAACTGAATTGGTTTTGGGAAAAATCAGGTCATGCATGAGTAGAAATTCGCCTTTCTCTTTCTTGGGGACTAAGCCTAATGGGGAGTACACGATGTTTGGGAAGGGATCTGATGTAAAGGGGCCTGCAATACATTGTTTAGTATTGTCTGCTGCTGCACTGTGGCTACGTTATCTGTGATTGTCTTATGATTTTCACAGCCATGTTTACGTGGAACTGATGGAATAGTGGAAGATCATCAGTGAAACCTGCAACTAAAGTGTTGGTTAGCTTCTTCTCATATTCATAGTCCTGCAACAGCAGTTACAAAACATTAGGTTTTATTGGCGCTGGTACAACGTGACCGGTCAATGTTGCTGGAGACCGAATCAGTGCATCGTCGCTGACCCGTGTGGAAAATTCATATTATTATAGGAGTGACGTTGCAGTATGTCTTGCTGTAAGCCAGATTGGATTCACAAACGTGCTAAATGTGGCCTTTCTTTTTGCAGAAGGAACACCCACGCATGTATCAGTAGTCCCTCTTTGTACATATGCTTTGTTATCATCATCATTGTTAGAGGAAAATCAGAACCAGGAGCGGCGGGGGCGAGTGCTTCTGGAAGTATAGGGCTGGGGTAAGACAGATGTGTTCGCTGCTTTAGCTTTACATTTCGCTTTATCGCTGGACTAGAGAGGGTAGTTCAATACATTCCAAGCTGCATCGATCCTCTCCCTCCTGGCAAGGAAACGGTAGTCGTACTGTAACCAAACATGTCCAACCTTCCGTGCATCGTCAGGATGTGGTCATGTAGATTTAAACTGACTGCCTTCTGCCGGTGGCCAGGAGTACCTCCAGATTTGGTGCGTCAGGGTTCGGGCCTCACACGCTGGTTCATCAGGCGCACTGCCTGAAGCGCTCTTCTCAGTCTTTTCTTGGCCCGTCCCTGCGCCGTCGATTGTTTCGAGATGATCTGGAACGCAGCATCATTGAGCAGTCCGCTACCAACCGGTAGGACGCCCCATACGGCCACAAGTGTGAAGTAGTTGGCCATTGAAATCCACATTGCATTGCCTGTTGCATGATACATCAACATCAAATGTAGTGCTCATATAGTAGAACAATACACACACTCAATCAGTGTAATTGCATTGACAGCTATGGCATGTTATCACACCAACATTATTTTGTTAATGTTAATGATTGTACAATGTACACATAGAGTAGCCGTGCGCAAATGTTATATACTTAATAGGATGTCGTTTTCAAGACTGTGATGACTTATTTCCACAAACCTTGTTTTCAAAAACGTTTGCTTAACTTAAGTTCTAAAAGAATTACTTAAGTTCTAAGTAGCACATACGCGTAACAATAACAGAACCTGTCCACCAGATAGTCCCAGTCACAGGTATTCGACTTACCGTAAGTTTCCGTGTATAATACGCTCCCATGTATAATACGTACCCTGACTTTTGCTCAATTCTGATAGAATTTCTATATTACCATTTATAATACGCACCCCAACTTTTGGCATTGACCTCTGATTTCCCCGCTTCTGGTAGTTTGCTTGAAGCGCGACTCACACTTGGCCACTGTCATTTCATCAAAGTTCGTTTGTGTGATGATCCTTGAATCCATCTCAGAATCGTAAACATGACACGCAAGTTACGACAATGCCGCTGGCTCGTCGCACGCGACGATATATCGCCTCGTTAGTCGTGTAAGCTCTACGTAAGTTGCATTTTAGCTTGACTATTGCGGAACTGATTATTTTAAATTAATACCATGCAAGCTCTATTCTGATATGTTGCACGTACACAACGAAGCATACATATGGTACAATCAACTTTATTTGCATTTACAACTTTAAACATCGAGTCACATTGGCTGAGCCGTGGGCGTGGCATTGACTATTCAGGTCGCTCACGTGATTCAAGAACGCCAATCATGATGTATTGGCGCTCAGGGAGCAACACATATTTGAGCATATTAACCCGACACTGTACGCTTCCCGCTCACTGACGTCATAGTACTAGTGTTCCAGGAGCGCTATCCATATCCTGTCGGAGATAATTTTTTCGCCCTATCGCCATGTATAATACGCACCGGACTTTTAAGTACAAAATGTAGGAAAAAGATGCGTATTATACACGGAAACTTGCGGTAGTACTGACACCTTGTTATTGTGGGTTTTATTAATTATCCCTGAGGACCTGGTGATAATTTTTAGTGTGCCCTGTTTATACAAAAAATAATTACATGTTAAAATAAGCGTGCTTTAGTGTATTTGAAATATGCCAGCAGGAAGTGCATGTTAAATAACCTTGCCTTGAAACCTGCCACCAGTAAAGACCACCCGTATTACAACACATGACTGCTGATTAGGGCAGCACCAGCTGTGCACACAAAGGGGCCAAGACGAAGCCAAAGATCAAAGTCGTCTGCCTGTGCAGCCGTTAATTGTTGCGGATTTCTACACAAAGTCACCGACGTGATGGACAACCTGTGTTTGATCTTACTTGATCTTGCTTGATCGTATTATCACCGCCAATCACTTTTTGTTACATCTTGTATTCGTTGACGATCTTGTGTCCTATCACCTTGGCGCTCTTTATGATCATCACCAAGCCATGCCCGCTTCGGAAGAAGACCACCCACAGTTATATCCTGTAATCGAACAATCCAACATCACGACATGTCTCTCTGTGTGTGTGAGCCCATTACCCGATCTCTCAGTGATGTAGGTGGACTATGCGACCAGAGCTTTCCTGCCTTAGCCACCATAATGCACCACTTGTGCAATGTACATTGATCAACGCCCGCGTACTCCATAGTGGGGTCAGCAACTTGAGTTGAGTTGAAACGTGAGGTCCGTCCCTGTGAACTGCGCTGGCGACCCTGCAGAACCGATGACCACCAGTTAAGTTATGCCGAGTCTCGTGGTGGACATTGTCGAACTCTAGCTTCTCCGCAAGAAGATTATTATTGTAAAGAGATCGAATCTCGTCTTTGAGAAATATAAGAGTGGACATTCCACACATGTCTGACCACTCGTCGATTCATTGCACGTTGCAACTTGCCAAGCCATCTGACATTCCATTGAAGACGACGAATCGGAGCAATAAACATATCAGTGCCCCTGTGACATTTGAAGATATCCGATCGTTGCGGTTGTCAGAGCTCTTTCGGATGACACGAGTGTAAGTGTCACCAGCGCCAGCATGTTACATCATCATTACCGATGCATCTTATGACCAGAAAGAACTGTTCAACACACCGATGATAATACGCCGATGACAATACACCGCTCCCGCCATGTAACACACTTGCAATGTGTTTTTTTTTAAATTGTTTCTTTGAACATATGTCTTGAATTCGCTGCTTACTCCCTGAGAATGTCAACAATATTGATGTCTCAATTGGAAACGCAACACCAGAATGTGAATTAACTGCTTTTTGCTTGACATGTCAAGTTGAAATGAAATCATACACCGACTGCCTTGCAAACAAGTACAACGGCTGCAGAGAACGCGGTATTTGGCGGGTGGCCACGTGGATGTTATTGTGGATGGCATCATGAAATTGGTTTTCACAAATATTATAATACTACAAGTCACTGACAACACTATCTTGTTCATTCCAGCAATGGAAGTAACAAACCCAAAAACCCACAAGTTTGAACAATTCCAATACTACTATCATACAACACAGTACAGTGTGATGTTGCTCAAAGCCTCTATCCATTGGAAAACTTTGTTTCTATATAGCTAAACAACGAACTCGACAATGTGTACAGTCGTTGTTCATTGTCCAATTATGTATTCATCAGGAAAATAGCATTATTATTACACTTATTCTAATTATTGTATTAGATGTCATCACTGTCCATGCTCATTGCACTGTCTGACTCATCATCTGTTGACGTCGCTCCAACGCTGTCCCCATCGTCCGTAGCAGTTGCTGTGAGGGATTCTGGCACTGATCAGGCTCCAAGCAGTTTTCAGTCTCGTTCCAAAAGTAGTCGGTGGTACTCGCCTCACCAGTCGGATCAGTCTGGTTGCCCTTCTTCCACATGCTTGCACAAAGTGGGCCATTTTGATATGACTAGCAAGCATTTTTTTCCTTATATCACGTTTTTGTACAGTTGTCATTGCATTACAGGCCCTTCCTCGCGAATTTTAAAAGGGAGGTTCAGAAACAATCAACCTGGGAATATTAAAGAGTTATATAACATAACTTTTATTTCTAAAGGTAGTACATGTTTTAATCTGTTTAAAAAGCCAATTGTTTTGGAGCACTTATTGGATATTTTTCTAATGTGTTTTTCCAATTTAGGTTTGTGGCTAAGATCAATTGAAAGTAATTAAATTATTTAACTTTTTTAATATTTACATTGTCTATTTTGAGAGTAAGAGTTTGTATGCATTTATTGGGCATGTGAAAAATCATGTATTTTGATGTCGTTTTGTTTAAAGATTTAAAGGTTTATTTATGTTTAGCCATTCAATAACTTTCACTAGTTGTTTATTTATTAAGCTTTGAGTTCTTTTATTGAGTGTGTTGTTACTAAAAGTTCTTAAAGTGCTAGGTAATGTTGTATCATTGGTTTCGTCGCTCAGAATTCCTAGAACTATCAGCTTAAACTGACCAGAGACAAAGGCTTCTTCCCCTTGGGTTTGGATACTTTTTTCTTCCACAGCGGCATCGTCACTTTACCGTGCTACCTTGTCGTCTGTTGTTGACTTTTGTTTACTGTCATCGGGGCCAGCGATCGGGCGCGAACGGTCAGCGGCTGCTTTGCAGGTGCGACGAGTTTGCTGTGTCTATCAGACTGCAGGCTAAAAATAGTTTTCAGTTACCCGTGGCGTGGTTGATAGTCAACATGTTAATAATCTGAGAGTATCGGTTGACAAATTTATAATACACAAAATTGTACAGATGACACATAAATAGAAGAATATTATGTAACATACAGTTCCCGGATGTCATCACTGTGATGACTGAGAATGAAAGATGGGTGTAGACAGTTTCTGAATAATCACACCAGCTGAATAGTCACACCAGACACCTGACACCTCGAAAATAATGTTGTCGAGGTGTTACGTGGCAGTTTTGATAATAATAAATATATAATAAATAAATCATTCAAATATGTTATTTTTCCCAGAGAACAAGATCAATGGTAGAGATTAAATGTATATTCATATTGTTTGGCATTTATACTTGCCTAGTGAAATCTGTTGTTGAATATTCACACTAGACTGAGTTTAATCAGATATCTTTTTGACACTGACGTAGATAACTATAGTGTTAATCCACTTAGCCCATATACAGAGTGACACATACAGGGAGAGATGGATCGTCAATGCTGTTGTTTCTCTTTAATTTATCCCTAAAGACCGGGGAGAGGCTGGCACCGATACCGATCGTTGATTTTTGTTTTCCTTTCTTCTTTGTCATTAATCCTGTTTCACAGCTATCTCCCCCACCCATCTCTACTCCCCTCTATCCCTCGCTCTCATTATCCACTCCCTTCCTGCTTTAAATCTGTAATGGTTGACAAGTTGTAACATACTGATTACACCCTAAAATGTAATAATTGTTAACATAGTTACCTAACCACATTTTGGAACAAAAATGCATTTTTTAGACAAAAGCGGCCCATATTTGAAAGCAAATCCTAATTGTGACCAGCTAAAGCTGTAAAGAACATTTCAACTGATTGGAAAGATGTATCAATGTTAGTATGCTTTATATATAAAATTATATATTATAGTATGCTTTTATATTTATATATATATATATATATATATATATATAAGTATATATATATATATATATATATATATATATATATATATATATATATATATACATAAATCTTGTCCTAAGGATAATTTGTTAATATATTTGTTCTACACCTTTTTTAAGATTTGATCAATAAATTAAATAAGATATCAATATCACAACGAAAAAAAATACTTCAGATAGAATAACAGATAGTAGAACAAATATATTAACAAATTATCCTTAGAACAAGATTTTAGTCACATTGCGTAAGGACAAGACTCAAAACAATGCATGAAATAAATATGGGCAAATGTTAGAATCAAAAGAATTTTTCCTGTACCATAGTTAATTTCAAACTGAATCCTATTCGATACATAGAATCAGTAATTTATGGTATGTTGTTGATGAAGCTCCAGTTACCCAGTTCGTTATCAATAGTGTTTTGACCAAATGTACATCAATCTTACACAAAATACATGTTTTTGACCTGGCATCGAAAATCCAGACCGGTCAACAACCCTTACATTTATCAGTGACGTGGAGAACATCTAAACAAGTTGGCTGCTTGTGACAATAAATGCAATTGAAAATGTATTTATCTGAGCCCTTTTCTCGTCTTCGGCCGCCCGTCTATTTACATTAGCCTGAAGTTGTTAACTTGTTAACAACCAATTAATCAGCCAAGTGTTTTGGACTTTGAGATCATATGACCAGCCAGAATCGGACAGTTGTGATTAACTTGTACAACGTAGCCGTGATATCTATATCAAATGCAGATAATAACAGTATAATAATACATAAGATGTATATAACAACACAAGGCGATTGACAATTGGACTATACTGTATAGTAAGGATAACCGTAAGATATGGTTATTATATCACGTGCATCAAGGCTGAATCCAGGCGCCCAAAAGTTGTCATGTACTAACATAAAAACATGCAAGTGACTGCACTGTTTGTAAAACCATATATAATCCATGCTAGATTGAATCTCGCTGTTTTGTCACCTCATAATGTCACAGACAGTTGTAATGTATTATGTGTTTGTTGTTAC
The DNA here is from genome assembly GCA_033239005.1 of Lamellibrachia satsuma. Classification (NCBI taxonomy): domain Eukaryota; kingdom Metazoa; phylum Annelida; class Polychaeta; order Sabellida; family Siboglinidae; genus Lamellibrachia; species Lamellibrachia satsuma. Next base: position 15,601,157 of record BSQZ01000004.1, read on the forward strand.
TACTGTTATGTAGTAGAAAAGATATGTACATGTCTTGTCGATGGTTAGTTTCAGTGACTAACTAGACTAGCATAACGGATGTGGGCCCAGTAACGACCCAAATGACCACAAACACAACAGATTCAGCATGGCGCTTGAAAAGTAAGACCAATACAACAGCAATACATTTGTACGAAGCTCTCTTTCCAGATGACGCCGCCTTCAGCTCACATTACTAGGAACAGCTGCAATTTATCATAGACATTTTTCTCGAATACATGCACAGCCTTTAGCTTCATAATCACCATAAAAAGATTGTCATCATAAGTCACGTGACTCATTAAACCAGAATCAACATACTTGATGAAGCCCTCGCAACTGTGGAAAATTCCCCTCATACGTCCAGCATGTCTAATAATGTCACGCTTGACAAGGAACGAAACACACAACTAGGCAAAGCTGGAAAATAAAACAATTGAAAGACTCTCAAAACGATTCTGGTCTAACAAGAGCTTCACACTGCATACAAAACTGAATGTGTACCATGCATGTATCTCTTGTATGGTCCTGGGTAACTTATCGCATACAGGAAAGTAAACTAAGCAGCTTTCATCTACGCTTCCTGCGTATGCTCCTGTCCGTGAAATAGCAGGGCAAAGTCATTAACCTTATCAACGCCACTGAGCAGCACGCTCAGAAACGACTACCATAGCTTGGGCATGTACAGCCTCCCCAGTGACCTGCGGAACATCATCCTCTGTGGAGAGCTACCTGAAGGTGAACGCCCAGTTGACTGACCTAAATTGGGATACAGTGATGTAATGAAAATACAGGTGTAGATATGCCGTGTAATTGACTATTGATGCAGATGCCTCAGTCAGTCAATAAAATGAGACAGGTTGTAGCTCTGGTTGGTCTTTCTAACTAAACAACAAATAAGACTGGGTTAGCACACCCCAAATTAGCACGTAGCAATGATCTACCAGGCCCCACACGCTTGCGGATATGGACCCAACCACCGCAAAAGGGCTGCGCGGCTCTGGACCAAAGCGATTGAAAAGAGTAGTATAGTAGGCATCACTGCCACACACATTGTTTTGTACATGCTGTCAGGTCACGTTGTTGCAACTAAGGGAGCGATCATCACAGCCACATTCTATATGGACTGGCGTACGCTTCGCAGATCATGCAGACATGAAAGACAAGCCATACTTGCGTGTAGTCAGGTGTGACCAGTGGAAGTTTTGCTAGATATTGACTCTACCTGGATATACTTCCGATAGCAGTCAGAATGCCAGCGTCCCATGGCTTTAATCTGTTCGGAAGAGAAACCTGACTTGGCTGCCATGTGGCTGCATGTATACGACAACTATGAGGCGAGATTTGCTTGTCTACCGTGTAAATGACGACTGCTTCTAGGTACTTAGCAAATGCAGTTTTTTGGACTGGTAACTTGTTGGCGTAGAAGAAAAGAGTGCCCTGCCCATGCCCCCTCCCGAATTTGATATAGGAAAACCAACGCTATATTATTTTGACCGGAATACCAGACGTAATTTACATGGTTTTATGTGACACCAGGATATGTAGAGGTTATGAGGGCTAGCCGTTACCTCACCTACCCTTAGAAAACCAAAGAACATCAGACTGAACATTGTGCGAAGCAAGGTGATAGTGTAGGAAGAACATTTGGACAGATAACATTATTAAAGAAGCTGGCGCTGGTCAATCTGAGGACGTGAACGCGCCACTCCCTTGACAGTCTTTACAACCAAGCAATCAATTGTGGGGTAAGAGATTACGGATATGGAGGTCTTAATAGTGCACGGTTCCTTCCCTTCATTCTTGATGCGCTGCACAAAAGCTCTGTTTGGGGAGGTAGGCAGATAGCGCTTCTGCACTAATTTTACCTTGTCCAGTTGCTCTAGTAGCGTCTGCCACTACTCGGCCAAAGACAACATCCATGGTATTCAGAGCACTATGTGCCAGGGTAGCCAGTGAGTGGGGATCAGTGCTGGATGTTCCTTTAGGCTGGGCTGGTCAACACATGCATGTTCAACCTTCAACCGCGAGAAAAGTTCTTGTGCGCAACATTGGCATTCAGTTCGATGCCAGGATGACAAAGCAATCGCATGTAACAGCGGTGTGCAATTCCGCTAGTTTTAAATGTTGCTTCTCGTGGATCGACCACTTCACGGTTTCAGCCAAACTGATCGTTGAGCTGTAGTTAATTCAATCTGATTTGCGTCCCACGAGCCATACGAAATTGGAGTGACCGGTCGTTCCGTATCGACAACAGCATGTTTTACAAGAAAACGCAAGTGAATATTTTAACAATAAATTATTCAATAACATACATATAATGAGCCGTTATACATCAGCGATGCAAATTGTCTAACCATAATTAACTGTGTTGTAATCGTGTTTTATTCTAATGGTAGACAATTTGAGAGGTTATCCGTTTCCTATTTGATTGTCGGTTAGGCAAACTCCAACAGTAACCATCCAACTGGTTTAGGATGTGACGGAAATTCTATATGAGTAACTATGTACTCAGATATGTAATTTGAAACTTCATTATCTTACACGATACACTGCTCCCGCCATGTGATTCATGCAACACACTTGCAGTGCGTTTTCCGGATTTGTTTCTTTGAGCAGATCTCTTGATTTCGCTGCGTACTCACTCAGAATATTAACAATGTCCATGCTTCCATTGGAAATGCACCAACAGAATATCAATTAACTGCTTTGAGCTTGCCACTGCGGCTGAAATCAGAACCCGCCGCAGTCGTCGCTGGTGACAGAATCCAACGATTGCCGCGCAAGCAAATACAACAGCAATGTATACAGTATATGTGGCCGCCCATTCTTCAATACAATATTCTTCTTTTACACTTCGAGTGGTAACAGTATTAGCACTCCAAAGTCCAACAAACATTTCATGTTTGCATCGCCTATATGTTCAATTTACATGAATTATATTACATAAAAAAAGGAAATGTAACAACAGTTGATATTCCATATAATCTTTGCATTACTGTTACATGTGCGCCATTTCTACACATGTTGCAGTTTCTCTACAATGTTTCTTTGCAGTTTGAAAGGTTGTGGAATTGGATCTAAAGCCATGTTGTATGTGGTTGGGGCCCTGCAGCACTGTCCAAAAGTGGAAGTACTTGTGTGAGTATGTGTTGTATATTCACAACCAGCATTGACAGTGTTCGTCATCTTCTGGTATGGAACGTCCTTGTTAAAAATTAAATAATGGGGCTCAAACGTTATCATTTTATATAATGTATTTTATGATCAAAATAATAGTGTATTGAACTTGACGTAAATATATTTATACTAATGATTTTGAGTTATCTAGTATCTTGAAAATATTGCATTGCTTACAACAAGTTGTTTTTGACCATTGTTGTTGTTTCTATGATTTGTTGTATTAAAACAAAATATATGCCTGCCTGCCTGCCTGCCTGCCTGCCTGCCTGCCTGCGAGTGGGCGGGCGGAAGACCGGACGGTCGGTCGGGCATGCGGGTGTTACTAAATTTCATTGTCAAATTGCACGAGTATAAAGAAAGATACTACAGCCTGTAGTAAATTGTATGGCAGCATACGCTTAGATATCACAGAATGCAACTTTGGTGTGATTATAATGCATCCACTCTTATTGGCATTGATGTCCATATGTAATGATATTGACTGCTCAATGGCATCTTTAAGTGTTCAAACCGTTTTTTTATGTGTTTGCTTGTGTATTAATTCCAGTTAAGTTTTGCCTGGAGCATCAGTATCTTCTAAAACCGACCGTGCTGTTTTAATTAATAAAAACATTATTTTACAGACTCAACATTAACAACCTGAGTGATGAAGAGGCTGGTCATGCTCTCGGTAGAAGCCTGAGCTGCATGACATCTCTGAGGATCTTAGTGTAAGTCTTTCTACTATTTGTTTTGACATTGGCCGTATATTTTGTTTTATTAACTTTTCCAAATGTTAACCGCCAAGTAATCAGCTAGGATGTTACTTCAGTGACTCATTTACTTTGAAACATTACATAGATCATGTGTATTCTAATGTTGTTTATCTGGTTGCCGTGTTTGTTAATTGGACTTCCTCTTCAGATTGCATGTATTTTGGGAAGCATAGCTGAAGATGACGATTTAAACGCCGCACCGTGAAGTTTGTGAACGGACCTTGTGAAAACTGCGGCCAATGAAAATCGTCGTTTAGACGAAAGGCGCCCAACCAAAACCTTTACTGTTTCTGTACCAGCGAGATGTATGATCGCTTCGTCAAGTTGCCGGCGTGTATGTATAAGGTTTAGCTTCTTCGAAAGTACATGGTCATTCGTCTTCACAACGGGAAAAAATGTGTATTGCGCAGGTCTTTCGGAGATCTTCTCGAACCACTGAGATCAGTACACGTCTACGCGGAAAACACTTAGCTCTACGTTGAATACCATATATCCCGTTGTGTTACTGAAGTAAACGTGTGGATAGCGGCTGTGTTTCACCACCACCTCCTCTTCCGATCGACATATGTGACTGCAGCGTTACCACTTCAATCGACGCGACCTTGGCGTACAACTCGGCTCCACGATGACGATGGCAGCATATATTAGGAGTACGTGACATAGCATTGATCATCTCGACCGCTGAGAACGTGCAATGCGCTTGTACAAGCCCATGTCTCGTCGTGACTTGACTTCGAAAACGGGGCGCTCTACAGCATCACCGACACCCTGCTACATCGTCCTCTGCTTACATCGACGTGACCAACACAGCATGACGGTGGTTTTACGAGAGCGGCATTGGTTACCTGTCAGATGGCGAATTTAAATTCAGTTTAAACTGTTGATCTTGATGTGTCGTGGAAGCTCGCACTCGTTTCTACCTTGCCGCCCGTATATCTGCTTTCGTTCCCTGCCGCAGTCTGCCGCTGACTGTCTGGTGTTGCTGCCCCTAGAATCAAACTTGAAGGGATTATCCGCCGAGCCTTTTTCGTATGCAAGTCCCTCCCGTTCGAACGCTTTTCCACCCGAGCTGCTAACGGAACGAGATTGTAATACGAGCATTCACTTACATAATGAATTTACATTTCTGTGTAAACACATCTGAATCTATTTCTAGAAGTGTATACATTAATATGATTTCAATCCATTTTTACTAAACAATCGTGTGAATATGATAGAAATTCTGCAAATGTTTAATATCTTGATAATGCAGGCAATGTAAGCGGCGTATGTGCCCGCCCATTCTTCAACACAATACGTATAATAGGGATTTAGGAAAAGGATGCCGTAACTAAGGATGCGTATGACATAACTCAGGATGATTTTCTTCACAACGTTTGGGCTACACTGAATAGTACAGCATGATTAGTTAGTTTTGTTTCGGTATATTGTAGAAGGGGAGACCATTGATGTATCATGTATGTGTGTCTTGTTGTCTTGTTTTACACTTCGAGTGGTAACAATATCAGCAGTCAAAAATCGAACAAACGTTTTGTGCTTGCATTGCCTCTATGTTAAATCTACATAAATTATATTACATTTAAAAAAGGAAATGTAACAACAGTTGATATTCCATATAATCCTTGCATTACTATTACATGTGCGCCATTTTTACACATTTGGCAATTTCTCTGTAATGTTTCTTTGCAGTTTGCAAGATTGTGGAATTGGATCTGAAGCTATGATCTCTGTGGCAAAGGCGTTAAAGAACTGTCCAAAAGTCGAAGAACTTGCGTGAGTCTGTGTTGTATATTCATATCCAGCATTGACAATATTCGTCATCGTCTTGTGTGGAACATCCTTGCTAAAATGGTTTAGTAGAAAGGTTGGCAAACCAAATGACTGTATTCCTACGTGACTAACTGGCTCATACACGGGGCCTGTTTGTGTCCTTGCAAAAAGAGAGGAATATGTGATTTTCGACATGAAATGAGCCAAACCAAAACGTATAGCAATTTGCATATTGTATTTGTCTGCATCTAAAATGAATAGCTAATATCTCAACTTTTAAATATTAAATTATTTATTTGTGCTTCTCTAAGCTTTTTATCAGTATTTCATCTTTGAGACATATCATAACAAATTAAACTACATTACTTCAAAGAGCTTCAAATTGAATCATGTAATGTTGTACTACTCCAGCCTGTTCTACTCCAACCTGTATTAAATTGTATGTCAGGTAGATGTTTAGATACGAACACAAGCAACTTTTTTAGTGAGTATAATGTGCACACTTTCATTTTCAATGATGTCCATTTGGACTGTCGTTGACTATCCGGTGACAATTCCAAGTGTCCAGGTATTGTTATTACACTTCCTTTGTATCATTAGTGGTGTTTTGTATACGTATATTTTTGTGCATAATCCAAACATGTTGTAGATCTGACCGACTTTATTTAATAAAAACATGTTATTTCACAGCCTCTGTAGAAACGACATGAGTCATCAAGAAGCCGGTGAAGCTCTCAGCAGAAGCACAAGCTGCATGACATCTCTGCGTCAGTTACGGTAAGTTGTTCAGCTAATTGCTTCGACATCGGCGGCAAGTTATTAATTTTTAGGAGAGCCATCCACAATTTAATCAACTAAGCCTATGCATCTTGCGATCATCGGCAAGTTGCTACAAAGTTACAACTATACACCGCTCCCGCCATGTGACTAGTGCAACACACATGCAATGCGTTTTTTGGATTTGTTTCTTTGAACAAATATCTTGAATTCGCTTCGTACTCACTCAGAATATCACAATGTCGACACCTCCGTTGGAAATGCGCCAACAGAATGGGAATTAACTGCGTTTGAGCTTGCTGCTGAGGATGAAATCAGGACCCTGTCAGATGAACTTGATTTCTTTCCAACATGGTTTCTAAGAGACTGTGCGCATAAGATTGTAACGTTATTCACGGCAGTAATGTTTCTCTGAGAACTGGCATCTAAAGCGAGCTCACGTCAAGCCAGTACTCGAATATGTCCTACTTTTCCAAGACAGCGTAATGTTTAGTTGCCGCTGCTACACAATGTCAGCCATACCAGTCCGCCTACAAGCCCAATCATAATGTCGTGTCTACTCCACATGCTGGGGTACAATACAATCGCAGAAGTGTGCAAGACGACAGCTGGAGCGTAAATAGAGGAAGACCGTGCAGGATAGATACATACTTCCTTGCTACCATCAGCGCCAGCTCGCCACATCATCAGTGCAGTGTGAAGCAACTCTGAAGCAAATACAACGGCTGCAGAGAATGCGGAAGTGGGCGGGTGGCCATGTGGATGGTGTAACGAAATTGTGCCACGCGACACCAGTTGTGATCAAGCTGCATTGTGTGTGACGTAGGCGGCCTACACAATAATTTCCACACAAAGCGTTCCTGCCTTATCGATCATCACGCACCATTTCTGCAGACAACAGTCGAATCCATTCAGACAGCGATATTACATATGGGATGATGTCATTCCATCACTTGATGCTCGTAAGCATGTGGTTCTACTGTAACGCAACGTTCGATAAGATCGACCACGAAATTATTGTCTCAGAAATTGACCGAGGCGGCATCCGAACACAGTGCATCAGTTTTGACTGTCATCTTTCCAGCAACATCCAATTGCGAGAAAGGGTTCCACATGGTAGTGTTTTGTTTTATCTCCTCTTTTCTGTGTTCTGCACAGGTCTTTCTCAGGTATTCTTGAAGCACATAGATCGCTACACATCGTTGTGGAAAACGTTGACATCTCTCGTAGTGATTCTGTCCAGATATCCTGCTGTGACATCTTCGGTTGCAACGTCACCACTTTAATAGACGTACGCGACACCACAATGCCGACGGCTGCACACATTAACTGTACCTGTCGGACAGCCTACACCCAACTACGTGACATAACGCGGATGCTATAATCGCTACGGCGTGCAACGCGCTTGTCTCGTCGTGACTCGACATCAGAAACGTGGCCTTGTACTGCATCACACGCAAACTGCTACATTGACTTGAAATGGTTCAGCGAACCGCTGCGTGTGTCGTTCTCTGGTTCCACCAACGTAGCCGACACAACATGACGGAGACACTGCGAGAGCTCTATTGGTTACCTGACAAGTGCGAATTCAGTTTAAAAAGTTGGCCTTGATGCGCGGTGCCGTCTTTGCTCCGTTGACCAGTCTCTTGTCACTATTCCTAAAGTCAAACGTGAACGTATTGTCCAGCGAGTCTTTTCAAACTTGTGCGTCTCTCCTTCGGAACACTTTTCTACATCAGCTGCAAACTGGACGAGATTTATGTATATGCATCCATTTACGTAATGAATTTGCAATGTGCGTAAACACTGCTGAATCTATTTGTAGAAGTGTACATTAAAACAAAAAACAGGCCACGCGCGAACAGTATCAGGGCCGCATCTCAAAATATTGGACCACAAAATATTTGACCACCAATGCGGTCCCAGGACCGCATATTAAAAACTCGGGGCACCAGCAAAGAGTATCGGGGCGTATATCCTAATCAGACCACCCACGAAGGGTATCAGGGCCGTATATCAAAAGCAGGCCCCACCAAATGGTATCAGGGCCGTATATCAACATCGGGCCACCCGCGATGGGTATCAGGGCCGTTTGTAAAATTCAGGTCACATGCGAAGGGTATTAGGGTCGTATATCAAATTCAGGCCACCTGCCAAAGGCATCAGGGCCGTATATCAAATTCAGGCCATCAACGAAGGGTATCATGGCCGTATATCAAATTCAGACCACTCGCGATGGGTACCAGGGCGGTCAAAACTGTCAAAACCAGGCCAACCGCAAAAGACATCAGGTCCGTATATCCAACCCAGGCCACCCGTAAAGGGTATCAAGGCCGTATACCCAATTCAGGCCGCCCGCGAATGGTGTCAGGGCTGTATATCAAAATCAGGCCACCCGTGAAGGATATCAGGACCGTATATTAAATTCAGGCCACCTGCGAAGGGAATCAGGGCTGCATATAAAAATCAGTCCACATGCGTCACAGGGTCATATATAAAATAGCTAGCCATCAACATGGCCTCAGTGCCACATAAACACGTCCGGTCAGTCAGTAAAATGCACTAGCGACAACAACCCTGAGTGTCAGTGGTATTTGTCATTGAAACAGGACACAGTGTAATAGTAATAGAAAACTAAGGCGACAATATCTGAGATTGTTGATCATAATCAGACAATTCAATGGGATTTAACAACCCAATTCAAAAAGATAAACATTTAATGGCAACAGTAAATGTACATCGCCCTCGGTAATACACAGAAATAACAACACCATTGGTAGAGTACTGCAGATGATCAGAGAAAGTCACCTGGCTGCAACAATTAATAGTGTCATCTGCAATCTACATATCAGATTTACTTGCTTAGTCCTCTTCGTGCCCGGTGGCACATAAGGCATCAACAAGAGAGCGCCACTGCTATCGGTCTGCAACCCATTTGGTGATAATGTTCCATGTCAGGCCGCATTCTTTCATCTCCTTAACAGTTCGTCTCCATGTTTCTTTTGGGCGACCACGTCTCTTTTTACCATCTGCTGTCCAGCGTAAGACTGTCTTGGGCAGTGCGCCAGGAGACATTCGGCACACGTGTCCAAGCCATCTCCATCTGTGTGGCCAATGATGCGTCTGTTTTGCGGTGCAGCTCTTCATTAGTGATGGTGTTGGGCCTAAATACTCCTAGGATCTTCCGTAGACACCTGTTTTTGAAGGTCTCAAGCTTGTGTGCTAGCTTGGCTGTCAGATTCCAGCACTCAGAGCCGTAGAGAAGTACACTGAGAACATTACTATTGTACAGTTTTGTTTCCAATCTCAGTTGCTTGGATTTCCAGATGGGCTTCAGCATAGCGAAGGTCTGACTTGCCTTTCTGATTCTAGCCGTGGCATCTTTTGCAGAGTCTCCATCTGTTGTGATTTTGCTTCCCAGGTATGCAAAGTCCTGAACGTCTTTCAAAGCATCACTGTTGTTTATGTTGTTTATGGTGATGGGGTTATCTGTCTTGTAGTTGATCCTCATCAGTTTGGGTTTTGCTGTGTTGAGCTTTAACCCAATCTGTGGTGCTGTTGTTGTGAGTTTGTCCATCTTTTCTTCCATGTCCTTGTGCCTGCTAGACAGCAGTCCAATGTCATATTCCAGATCTTCCAAGACCGAGGCAAGTGTCCATCTGATGCCTCTGTTTCCATTATTGGTGATTTCTGTAATCATCCAGTCAATGGCAAGGGTGAAAAGAAATGGTGAGAGAATGCATCCCTGTTTTATTCCGGATTTTACGCTAAAGCTGTCTGACATGTGACTGTTACAAGCGACTTGACACTGGACGTCTGTGTAAAGTATCTTGATCACATTTACCATCTTCTGTGGGATACTGTAGTGACGTAGTGTTCGCCACAAGGATTCTCTATGAAGGTTGTCAAAGGCCTTTTCAAAGTCAATGAAGGCAATGTAGATCGTGCTTTGTTCCAAAATCTGTCGTAGCGTGAAAATGTGGTCGGTGCATGACTTGCCTCTTCTGAACCCGGCTTGTTCCTGGCGGAGGATTGTATCAGTAGCTGCTGATATTCTCTTCAGGATTATGCGGCTGAAAATCTTGCATGTCACTGATAACAAGGTTATGCCCCGCCAGTTGTTACAGTTCCCCAAGTCGCCCTTCTTTAGTAGCTTGATATTTGTGCCTGTCTTCCAATCATCTGGTGTGTCTTCTTCATCCCAAATTCTCTGGAAGATCTGGCATAGGATTCTGGGTGTCTCTTGTTCATCTGCTTTCAGCATTTCTGCGCAGACGCTATCGCTTCCTGGTGCTTTTCCATTTTTCTGGGCTTTGATGGCTTCTCTGACTTCTGCTTCTGTGATTTGGTCGAGGTCGATTTCAAGGTCATCTGCTGCCTCCTGGATGTCTGCAAGTCTGGGTGGATCTGCACGATTGAGAACCTGTTGGGAATGCTCCTTCCATCTCTCTATCTTCTCTTTCTCGACTGTGATTATCTTTCCATCTGCGTCTTTCAGTTGGAGATTCTGGTTTGGACCTGTATCTCCTTTCAGCTTCTTGGTTATTTGGTAGAGTGACTTCATATCCTTTCTTCTTGCTGCTGTTTCTGCGTCTTCTGCGAGGTTTTCAATGTAAGTGCGTTTGTCTGCTCCTTTTTACTTCTTTGTCTTTTTGTGATTATTCTCTTGAAAGTCTTTCTTTGAGTCTTGGGGACTTTGTGGTGAGCAGATTTTTCTTTATTCATTTCCTTTGGCCTATTTTGTCCCAAGTTGATGTGGAAATCCACTGCTCTTTCTTTGCTCTTCTGTAGCCTAGCATTGCTTTCTCTGCTAGCTCCATGGCCATGTTGAAACTGTGTATAGGCATCTCTGTTTCCTCCTGCAGAATACCAAAACTGTTTTTTTAGAGGAATTTTGAACTGGTGCTTGGTTTCTGGGTTTTGTAGCTTGGAGGTATCAAAACGCTGTTTCTTCTTCTCTCCTGTCTTTACCTTTCTCAGTTTCAGTGCAAGTTTCCCTATAAACAGGTTGTGGTCGCTGCTAACATTAGCTAGTATCCTTGTTTTGACGTCTTGTAGAGAGCGTCTCCATTTTCCATTTACAAGGATGTGATCTATTTGACTCTCAGTTCTGCCGTCTGGGGATCTCCATGTCAGCTTATGTATTGTCTTATGTTGGAAGAGTGTCCCTCCAATCACGAGGTCATTCTCCCCACATATGTATTGTCTTATGTTGGAAGAGTGTCCCTCCAATCACGAGGTCATTCTCCCCACCTATGTCACACACTATCAGTCATTGTACTTGTTCCGTGTTTGCCCATGATCCTTTCCCTGCTAGTGTTGTCGCTCCCATCTCGTGCATTGAAATCCCCAAGAACCACTAGTACGTCATGTTTGGGGATGTCTTCCAAAGTTGATTGAAGACTGTCGTAGAAGTTGTCTTTTCCTCTTTTTCTGCTTCCTCTGTAGGTGTATAACAAGTTACCACTGAGAGTTTAATAAATCTGGAGTTAAATCTAGCATAAAGGAGTCGTTCATTTATTGGTTTCCATTCAAGAAGAGTGTTGCCTTTCTCCTTCTGGATGATCAGGGCTACTCCCTGTCTATGCTGGTTGTCCTCTCCGCCTGACCACAGTATGGTGTCTCCTGTCGCCAATTGTCGTTTTCCAGCAGAAGTCCATCTAGCCTCCATGATACCTAGAAGGCTGATTTTGTATTGGTGCATTTCCTGGAGAACCTGTGCCAGTCTTCCTGTCTGATATAGTGTTCTCACATTCCAGCATCTATGTTGATAAAAGTTTTGGGTGTCAGGAGATCCGCCATCGGGGTAAAGACTTCCTTGCGGGTTTGGTCCCCATCCTTCATAAATCCAGTTGCCTGTACTGTTTCTCTCCTACCGCCCGGTGAGCAGGAATGTTGACCAGCAGACCGAGAAAATACCTCCAGGATAACCACCTGTTTCACACCATATCAAGTGTTTCTGCCACGGACAACACTATGTCTAATAATATTTTAGAAGAACCATCAGAAACCAAGTCATTCTTGCCAAAATCCGACAGGACAACAACATAACCGGGCGAACAAGCAAGATGGGGTGTTCGGAGCAGCTAGGGAAACTTCAAACCTCCTATACCACAAAGACGCACCACGTGCCCAGCAGGCCTCAGGTTGAAATTCTTCTGGCCTGTCTCCACAAGATATTCGTGAAGGCAACGCACATAGCTGTGCCCAAGCACAAGAACTTTAACGAGTATCGATAATCCGTAGCATAATCTGTAGCACAATCCGGTTATGTGACAAATTTACGAGAGGAGAGAAAGTATCGCGCAGTCTCGCAGTGAATTACTGCAGATTACGTATTTACCGAGAAAAGAGGATGTATTGGCTTTAATGCATATATAGCTGCGAAAGCTAATTATGGTAAGTAAGGCAATCGGATTCTCCTTAACCGCCAATACAATAGGTTGTCGTTGCACGTGCACGTGAGAAAAATGGAAATTAACCGGGAGATAACGCACACAATGTTTTTCCCGCAGTCGAACACAAGTTGACGATTGTTAGCAATCGTCGGTCGTACACTTGGTCCCCAAAGGAGCACAGGAGAACGTGAATACGACAACAATAATTATGACGATGACAAAATGAAATTGGTGACACATGGGAGAAGATAAACACGACTGCACTCTGGCTTTACCTATTTCGACACAGGCAGAAGCCTGCTGTTATGTCGCGATGGCTATGATTGGTACATTCAAATGACCGACCATAATTGTGTAAGTAATATAATGTTATTATGATCAAATGTATCAAATCCATTTATACAAAAGAAATCAGTTAGACCAAACCTTGGCCCAACTTCACCTTTCGAGTGTCTAGCACTTCAGTTACGCTGCCACGGGGGAATCGCACCTACACTGCGCCTGTTCGTCATCTACAGACCGCCGCCGTCCAGCCCTAACTCACAGCCGTTACCACTTTCGTCGCCGAATTTGGCGATCGAGTTGAGCGCTTTAATACCAAATCCGGTCTCATTAACCGTCAACATACGATGACTATAACCCCCACGCACGAGGTCTACTCGATCTTCTATCTGACGTCAACTTGAGACAGCTTGTCACTGATAAACACGTTACACACAATCATCGCTTGATCATCACTGCCTCTTTGTCTTCCACATTACACCGGGTATCCATCGACGATCTTGCTATCTATCACCTTGCTGTTCTTTGTGATCTCGCCACGACTAGTCCACGCCCGCTCCGGAAGAAGACAACGTTTCGCTATATGCTGCGATTGAACAATCCAACATCAAGAAAGATCTCCCTGAGTGTGAGTTCATCACGCATCCTGTCTGTGACATCGTCGGCCTAGACGATTAGTACCATTTGGAGCTGTCCTACGTAACTGATCGCCACACACCACTTGTGCTGCGAGCAGTCGCCCGAATGGCGTTACATTCCATAATTGTGTCAGTAAATTGATTAGTACAGTGTGATTAGTTAGTGTTGTTTTACTATAGTGCAGAGGGGGGTACAATTGATGTATCCTATAATTCTGTATAATTATCTTATTTCACATATCGAATGGTAACAATCTCATCACTACTTTGGCTGCCGATGTTAAGGCTATGCGTAGACTAACATATCTGTCTATGTAGATGATAATGTCCCACAGTCTCGAGTTCTTCTCTTTCCAGAGTAATGCGCTTCTCCGATGAACTGATTACCTTGCATTTGGAGATGTTGATTTTCATACCCAATTTTCTACAGGCAGCTTGTAATTCTTCAGTTGAAAGTTGTAGCTCCTCAAACACGGTGGAAATAATTGTTGTGTCATCTGCATATCTGATGTCAAAGTTGTAGTTGGTATCTAGCTTGAACTCTTTGCATGATTTCTTCATGTCTGCCATGACGAACTCCAGGCACAAACTGAATATGATAGATGATAGCAAACAGCCATGTCTCACTCCTATTTTTACCTACGAACCATTCTGTCAGTTGACCATTGATGTTGACTACTCATTATACGTTACTTCAACATATTCCACAATGCCCCTCTCCATATAGTATTATATGGAGCCTACAAGTCCACACAATTGAAATGCAGCAGGACCTGGTGCTCTTTTTCCTTTTCCACGGTGTGTCGTACAATGATGATAACATATACTGCCGCGCTTTCTTCCTGATTCCAAACTGCAGCTTTGATAGATGTGTGCAAATGTTGTCATCTGTCCCCATTAGCAAAATCTTGCAGAAGCCCTTACCCGGGGTGGATATCAAGGAAGTTGCTCAGTAGTTTGACAGGGTTAACTTGCACCCTGTGTTGTGTACTGGGTTGATCATACTTCTGCACCAATATGTAACTTATCTTGATGCCATGCTGCGTTGCATATTTTCAGGAGCAGCACCAGGCACATTCATTGACTTCATTGATTTGACGGCTATATGTAACTCATCTGTTGAGAACAGTGGTCCAACCAGTCCAGTGATGTTATCTGGAAAGTTGTCAAGTGCTTCATCTGATATTGGCCAGTTTTAATTAATATGTTTCTCAAAGTATTTTTCCTAACATTTCAACACCTCATATGGAGTTGTCTTTAGGTTTCCGTCACCATCCTTTGCAACCATGAGGTGTTTACATGGCTTGTTGCAGAGTTCTCGCACATTTTAAAACAAAACATGCGAGTTGGTTTTTATAAAATCTTCCTCCATAACATATGTATTCACCTCAAGTTGTTTTCTTGTGTGGGTTCTTTTTGCTTTCTTCACTAGTCT
Organism: Lamellibrachia satsuma; assembly: GCA_033239005.1. Classification (NCBI taxonomy): domain Eukaryota; kingdom Metazoa; phylum Annelida; class Polychaeta; order Sabellida; family Siboglinidae; genus Lamellibrachia; species Lamellibrachia satsuma. The sequence goes on from BSQZ01000004.1 coordinate 15,616,413, forward strand.
GTTCTTATCTCATTTGAAGTGTTCTTCAAATACTCTGTGCATGCTGTTCTCCTTTCCTCACACTCTCTTGCTAGAACTGATGGAATATTGACGACCTGCTTTCTACTCCTGAAGCCAATCACCTTCTCAGAGATTTAATTTGTTGTTTCTTTAAAGCCTAACAAGAATTCCTCCACTGGCATATCACCGTGTACCAACATATGTTCAAACGCTCCACCAAACCTCACCTGGAACTCTTGCCTTGTCTCTCAATCTCAAAACGTATCCACATCGTACATCTTTATAACTTACCTGTGTGATGTTGAAACAGAGGTTGATGTTTATATTTGTTATGACAAGGAAGTGATCTTAGCCAAATGCTGCTGATATGTATGTCATACAGTTCTTCAGCTGGCCTTTGACTTTCTAGTGGAGAAGAATGTAGTCAATTTAATTCATAGTTCCTCCATCTAGTGAAAGCTACGTCGCTCTCCTAGTGTTGGCATGTTGAAACACTGTGTTGGGAATGGCGAAACTGCAGTCTCTCATTCGCACGGCCCATTCCAAACTTTCCAACAACGTCTGGCCAGGAAGAATGTTGATCGTTACACACTTTTGCATTGAAATCACCGTGAACCTGTAGTTATTCACCCTTTTGGACGGCACTGTTCTTTAGCTGCAGCAGATCCAGGAAGTCTTTGTATGGATGATGTTTCACTCACCAGTTCTGGTTTTGACACTGACACTAACCATCCTGGGAGAAACGTCCTCGTGAGAAAGCAGACCATTCGCCTACTTAGACGAGAGTATTTGGCCACACTTTATCTAGCTTCTAGACAAGCAGATTATTACTGTAAAAAGTGGACATTCCACACATGTCTGCTACTCGGCGGTTCACTGCACGTTGTAACTTGCGAGGCCATCACACATTAGATTGAAGATGATGAGTTGAAGTTATAAGCATTGTAGAAGGTAATGAAATAATGCCTTATTCCGGCTATCACAAATGTTGTATGCTCCCGTGCAGTCATTGCCAATAGCACAACAGAAAAACCTGGTAGACAGCCACATGTTTCTGATGCTGATCATGCTGAGCATTCAAGTGTGTCTGCCGAGCTTGCTGAGTCTACAACAAAACCTCACACACCAGAGAAGAATGGCTCGACTCGAACACTCAGATGCTCAAAGCGTCTGCAAGAGCCAAATGTCAGACTTCAGGACTATAATTAAGTTGCAATGCACCTTGGGACATTCAAACTGTGACCATCTACAATGTTGACATTCAAAATGTGAATCTTCAAATATTGAACACTGTGGACATTCAAATGGTGAACATTTAAATATTGAGCATTTAAAGAGTTGACAGTTAGACTAACTCTTCTGTTGTGGTAATGTGGAGTTGGTATTATTATTATTTGATGCCAAATTACCATGGATATTAAGTTTCACTTGTAATTTTTAGTTGAACTAACTATATCCGTTAAGTACTGTGCTGTGCCAATGTGGATTTGTTATGATTATTATTTCATGTCAAATTAACATTTAGATCAAGTTTCTTGTTTATGTTAGCAGAGATGTAACGAAAACTTCCCGCCTATCACAAATGTTGCATGCTCCCGTGCAGTCATTCCCACGATGTCATTGAGTGGTTGACTGTCGGTCGTTCTGGTTTGACGCGATTAAACGTTTGCTTATAGATATATACACGACAAGTTACAGTATGTGTCTTGTTTTTTTATTATCCACATCGAATGGTAACAATCTCAGCACTCCAAAGTCCAACAAACATTCTGTGTTCGCATTGGCTATATGTTAAATCTTCATCTATTATATTACTTTATAAAAGTGAAATGTAACAGCATTTGATATTCCATATAACCCTTGCTTTAGTATATTTAGCAATTTCTCTACAATGTTTCTTTGTAGTTTGCAAGGGTGTGGAATTGACGCAGAAGCCATGTTATCTGTGGCAGAGGCCTTGCAGCACTGTGCAAAAGTGAAAACACTTCTGTAAGTTTGTGTTGTATACTCATAACCAGCATTGACAGTGTTCGTCATCTTCTCGTGTGGAACATCCTTACTAAAATAAAACAATGGGGCTCAAACGTTACCATCTTATATATTGTATTTTAAGATCAAGATAATAGTGTGCTGAACTTGACGTAAATAGATTTATTATAATGATTTGAGTGATCTAGTATCTTGAAAATATTGTGTTGCATACAACATAGTTGTTTATGACCATTGTTGTTGTTTCTATTGTTGCATTAAAACAACATATGATTTGTGTCATTCCAGCTCAAATTACCACAAAGTGCTACACATTGAAGCAAATAATGTTCCAGCCTGTTCTACTCCAGCCTGTACTAAATGTGAATTTTTTGTGAATATAATATGAACACAATGTGCGCACACGTTGCCTATCCGGTAGCAATTCCAAGAGTTCAACAATTGTTTTACGCTGTCTTTGTTTTCGCGTAATGCATAAACTTGTTGTAGATCTGATCGTGTTGCTTGAATAAATTAAAAACATTATTTTACAGTCTCTGTGGAAACGACCTGAGTCATCAAGAAGCCGGTGAAGCTCTCAGCAGAAGCACAAGCTGCATGACATCTCTGCGGCTGTTAGGGTAAGTTGTTCAGCTAATTGCTTCAACATTGGCGGCACGTTATTAACTTTGAGGAGAACCAGCCACCAATTAATCAGCCAGGCTTTCAAGTACAGTGAGTATCATATGACCAATCACATCCATTGTGTACTAACTTATACTGTATAACCGCAGTATGTGTATTAATAGTAGAATCTGAGTGTTGTCATTACACCCAACCAACACCGAATCAAATTCGTAAATATCAATGTTGAATTTGCTTTGAAACATAAATTACTCACATGCATTCTGGTAAATGTATATGGCTGACATGTCTGGTAACTGGTACCTGCACGTGGGCCTATCTGTGTCCTAGTTAAAAACAAAGCAATATGTGATTGTCTTCGCTCCTATTGATTTTTCGACATGAAATTAATACGTAAGGCAGCGATACATAATTAATAACTTGGGGCAAGAAATCGCGAAGAAACATCCAACTCACCACAACCAGCCTATGCTTCGGGAAACGTACATGATGTAGACGATGTGAACACCGCTCCATGAAGTTCGTGAACGGGCCTTGAGGCATCTAAGGCCATTAAGAATCACCGTCGGGACGAGAGACGCCGAACCAACTGGTATACTACTTCTCCCCGTGCACTGAATGATGATCGCTACATCAAGTTGCCGGCATGTATGATGAAGGTTCGGCTTCTCTGTAATTTCCATAGCAGTGGAAGAAATATCAACCACCAGCCAAGAACTGCCGCCAGTAGCAGCATTGCGTTCACCAACACGAGGCCACCAACACCATTGACATGTCATGATGGAGGTTCACTGCAGATTAAAATGAACACGCGACTAGTACGATACAGTAGCACCAACCATCTACATATTGATATGTGTTTGATGTCAATACTTGTATCGCCTTTGACCCGACTGTACGATGAGGTACATGGTTTTACTGGGCCACTATTACTTCTGGATCGTCGTCAATTCTATGTGGCAATGTCCCACATTAGCATTTTCTAACCTCCGTTCAGCTACGCTTAAAGATAATCTGTTCCCTGAAAACGTTATACATTGTATAATATTTTAGCTACGTGCATACATCTTTGCTGACATGGACTGATATAATATTGATTTGACAATTATGTCTTTGCTAATATCATGCTAAATGCAGTGTCAAATCTTTCCTTGGTGTTCCCTGAGAACGGAATGATCAATGCTAACAATTTAGGTGGGCCTTCCCCTGCAAGCAACCCCCGAAGTGTGAGACAAGTGTATTTAGTTAAATGAATTGCCCCATGGTAAACAACAGTGGCACATCTTCCATTTGGGTTCCCTGAGTACGGAATGATCAATGCCAGGAAGTGTACATAGGCTTGATCGCCATCAGCAACATAAACCTCCTAGCCCCAATGGTTCTTATTTCCTTTGTGATCATCGTGGATACATAATATGATCCTTCAATGATGATCTATATAAGAACACTCTTTACAGATATAAAACGTTGTTTGGTTTTGACAAACATTGTAATATTAAGAAGTCATTAAAAACACTGTCTTGTTCAGTCCAGCAATGGAAATAACAAACGCAAAAATCCACGAGTTTGAGAAGCGATGGCACTACTATCATACAGCACAGTACAATGTGATCTTGTTGAAAGACTATCCATTCAAACACTTTACAATAGCTAAACAACGAGCTCGAAAATATGTACAGTCATTCTTTATTGGCTAGTTATATATTCATAAAAAATAGCATTATTATTACACTTATTGTTCCAATGAATGCATTAGATGGCACCACAGTTCATGCTGCATGCATTGTTTGACTCATCATCTGTTCACGCCGCTGCCACGCTGTCCCCATCATCCGTAGCATTGGCTTTGAGGAACTGCGGGAGTGCACTAGTCAGCGTCCAAGCAATGTTCAGTCTCGTTCCATCCGTAGTTGGTAGTACTCGCTTCACCAGTCGGATCAGTCTGGTCGGCCCTCTTCCAGATCCTTGCACAAAATGGGCCATTTTGATATGATTGGCAAACATCTAGGTGCACGGGGAAGAGACACACATTTAATCTTCTTTATTCCGGCGAAGGGTTCCTTTTCATTGCCACCACTCGTAAGCATGGAGGATTGCACCTTGCCTCGTTGATGTCGAAGGTTTTGAAACCGTACCAGAAGACACAAGAAGGTGACAGCTGGAACGTCTACAAGGCCAAGAAGACACAAGAAGGTGACAGCTGGAACGTCTACAAGGCCAAGAAGACACAAGGTGACAGCTGGAACGTCTACAAGGCCAAGAAGACACAAGAAGGTGGCAGCTGGAACGTCTACAAGGCCAAGAAGACACAATGTGACAGCTGGAACGTCTACAAGGTCAAAAAGAATGGCGAGGGCTTCAGTACGGGTGGATTCCACTGGAACGTTTCCGGTCGAGGTTGTTGGCCTCCTCGATCCGTCCGTGGAGGTAATTGGGTAAATCTGTGTTTAGCTGTTCACCCTCGTTGGTCTTCATCGCATTTACAACCATGTCATATGTATACCGTCCTATGATCGGCCCGTTGTGCAACTTCTTCCATTCCTCCATGGGGAAACGGATAAACTCTTCCTTGGATGCTCCATGCTTTTACAGCTCCGTCCCACTCTACCGCTGAGCTTGATCTGGCCCAATGCCACTGTTTTTAGCATTGCGTCATTCCCTTAAATAAATTACCCTTTTGTCACCCTTTGGGGGTTGCTGCTAGGGGAAGACCCCACCAAAATTGTTGGATTTGGTCATTCTGTACTCAGGAAGCACAAGGGAAGAGTTGACATTGTTTTATTCTTGGCATCTTTAACAAGATTTAACAAGATTGCCACACCAAACAAAAAGTTCCAGATGGCAAGTGGATAAGAAAGCCAATGGCTTATCGAGAGTCCAACAATGTTCCTATATATAAATGCCCCTTTTCTCACCCTTTTGGGTTGCTGGCAGGAGAAGGCCCCACCAAAAATGTTGCATTGGTCATTCTATACTTGGGAATCGCAAGAGAAGAGTTGACACTTTTATTCTTGGTATCATTCCCATATATAAATGCCATACTTCTTTCCCTATAGGGGTTTCTGGCAGGAGGAAGGCCCCACCTAATATTGCTGGCATTGATCATTCCATACTCAGGGGCGCTGTTTTTGTATAGGCGTCATTCACATAAATAAATGCTAAGTTCGGGGTAGGCTACACCCCAGACCCGGCGGCAACATTTTTGGGATATCGGGGGTTGGTTCCTTCAGTCCATTGGTTCAAACCTTTTGGCGTCGTTTACATAAAAGCTCTGGGCTCCCAACCTAATTCTGAATTACTGTCATGAAAGCTAAAATGGCGTAGTCTATAATACACTACATATTTCTTAATCATGTTTTGTGGGGCTACCAGCAGGCACCTTATGTGCTCTAAGCTTGTTATATTACACCATATGTAAACGTTACATACATAATAACTGCTTAAGTAAAAAACAATTATTATGGTCAACTGTATCAAATCCATTGATACAAAAGAAGTCAACTAGACCAAACTTTGGCCCACTTCACGTTTCGAATGGGGGGGCTATGTTTTTCTCAGTAACTGTGAAGATTTATGGGTTCCCAACCTAATTCTGAATTACCCTCACGAAAGCTAAAACTAGACCAAACTAAACTTTGGCACTTCATTTACGCTGCTTCGGGGGAATCGCATCAACACTGCGCCTGTTCGTCATGTACAGACCGCCGCTGTTTGAATTTGGCGATCTAGTTGAGCGTTTTATTACCAAATCCGGTCTCAATAACCATGAAGATTTCAAAATACAATGACTATTACCCGCACGGACGAGGTCTCAATCTTCTGTCTGACGTCAACTTGAGACAGCATGTCACCGTGACACGCACGTGACACACAACGTGCGCTTCATCATATTACAAGTGCTCTGTGTCTTCCACATTACCCCGGGTATCCATCGACGATCTTGCTATCGATTACCTTGCTGTTCTTTGTGATCTCGCCACAACCAGTCCACGCTCGCCCCGGAAGAAGAGCACTTGCTGCTATATGCTGTGATTGAACAATCCAACATCAAGAAAGATATCCCTGAGTGTGAGTTCATCACTCAACCTGTCTGTGACATAGGCCGCCTATACGACCAGTACCACTCGTAGGTTTCATGCCTAATCGATGGCAACACACCACTTGTGCAGCGAACAGTCACCGAATGACGGCATATTCCATGATTGTATCAGCAACTTGATGAGTTGACACGTCATGTCCGTTTCAGTGAAAGCACTTAGTTTATTCAGGGCTTTGTGATCGATATTGGCGAACCCTAGCTTCTACAACAGCAGCTTTTTTTGTAATGCGATTGAATCAACTTCTAGTTCCAACCACAATATGTTTCGTATTGCACTATAAAACACGTTTACTATTGTAATGTGTATTTATGACAGATATGGTTGAACTTTCAGCAAGTTTTTTGTTATAGCTTGTTTATATACACATTGTATGCTGCCCATTCTTCAACATAAGACATTAAATAGGGAGTATAATGCAGTGTATGACGTAACTAATGATGATTTTTGTATTCACTTCTTTTTGGCTGCACTGATTAGTCTAATGTGATTAGTTAGTTTTCTTTTACTATAATGTGGAAGACATACCTTTTTATATCGTGTATGCTTGTCTTTAATTCACAACACTTATCTTAAACATTGAGTGATACCAATAACAGCATTATAAAGTCTAACATACATGTTGTGTTAGCGTTGACTCTATTGAAGATTGAATAACTGTTGAAATCCTATATACTTTCTGTTTTCTATAGCGTGTGCATCATTGTACGCATTTAGCAATTTCTCTACAATGTATCTTTGCAGTTTGACGTCTTGTGAGATTCGACCTGAAGCCATGCGTTCTGTGACAGGCTCCCTCCAGAACTGCCCAAGAATGGAAGTTCTTTCGTGAGTTGTGTGTATTCAGATTCAATATAACAGTTCTCATCATCTTCTCGTACGGAACATTCTTGCTAAAAATAAAGCAGTGGGACACAACAGTTCCCTATTACAGGGGAACATAGTAACGCAGGCAGATTTCACTGACTACCTGGAGAAAGTTGTGTTTTTTTATCAATGACGGTGCAGCAGCCGTCAACATGTTGAAGCCGCTGAAGTCAGCAATATTGGACCAGTACGTAGCACAGGAATGCATTGTGGAGCAGTCATTCCACGAGACATCACGGATTTGTCTTCCTGCCCGCCGGAAGAAAAGAACATCATGATCCACACTGTGACGTTGTTCTCGCGGCCATTGCCTCCATCGTGCTGGAGGGTCACTAGATTCATTGTGGGTAACGTTTTATGTCTGAAAATAAATTCAGATACATAACTGATCACGAGGTATCACGCACGCTGGGACTAAGAAATCAGTTATTCACAACGCAGCAATAAATGTGTGTGGGACACAGAGGATGCCAACACGATTTCAAATATTTTACTTCTGGCCTTCTGTGACAATAATATCCACCATCTGAAGAGGGCGGCCATAAAAACCAATGTTCTCGTATCTTAAGAACTACTTCAGGTACAGACATACTTTTTGTCTAAAAATACAGGTTTTCATTTCGACGATATCAAATACATTACTTTTGACCTGATCCGGCAGTCGTCATTATTAAACACGGTGCCTGACGGTGTGACGTTGATGTTCTTGTCATTGTTTTCACGTTTTCATGGATCACTGGAGTCATCGTGGGTAACGTTTGTAACTGAAAATAAATTGAGACACAAACCTGATGACAAGACATCACGCTCGCTGGGACCAACAAAGTGCCAAGACCTTACTTTATTTTCACACGTTCACTGGATGTGACAAAATCAGCTTTCCACAAAACAGCAAGAAAAGTGCATGGGACACTTGAATACAAATATCCTGAAGGACGTCTTGTTACACGCAACGTCGTGTCACGAAGTGAAGGCCAACATTTCAACCATCGAGACATTCACCATCCTGATATACTAACGGCTGAATAACACGTCATGTGTGTTTATGCGTGCGTGCGTGCGTGTGTGCATGTATAAACCTTGTTTTTTATAACTTGATCTCTTTGGTTGCGTAATATGTTCAGTTACCTTTTGCATGGAGAATCAGTATGCTACAAAACAGGATTTACATGTAAGTGTATCTAATATGTATGCATTATATACTGAACAACAAAGAGTGTTATGGAAATACTGGCCTTGGCTGTTTAATGGCGGTCAACATAATATAAACACAAGTCCTAGGGAATAGTCCCACAGTTGCATATCAAAATCTTGACATTCTACTACTGGTCGGATTAAGTTCAACCATACTAACCCTGAATATAAACCTAAAAATGCAACAAAATATGGGTGCCACCGGCCACAAACCATCTGCTAAGCAGATTGTGGCACTCTCATCCTGTAAACATTTCCCTACACGGTATCACTTGTCTCTTTGCTTACCTGTGCCACCTACAATCGTAGCACTTTATGTGACATATCTCCACCAGGACAATTTTGCGTACAGAACAATTGTATGAAAGCTGTCAGGCATAAATTACCTTCATCAGTGTTACAACCTTGCAGAGCCTAATGATATTTTTTTTCTTCAAAAAATTGCTGTTTGGAATCAAAAATTTAGCACAGTTCTATATTATAGGATGCCTATTTCTTTGTATTTTCTGACCGTATTGTTTTTATTAATAAGAACTTATTTTACAGACTCAACAATAACAATCTGAGTGACCAAGAGGCTGGTCAAGCTCTCGGTACAAGCCTGAGCGGTATGACATCTCTGAGGGAGTTACAGTAAGTCTTTCTACTTTGTTTTGACGTTGGTCGCACATTTTGTATTAACTTTTAGGAGTTTCATCTTTGAATTTAAGTAACTAGTTTATTGATATAGTTCATATTGACTGTACTGCTGTTGTGGCGGCAATTATATTTCTCTTGTAATTCTGAACTCCTGATCACACAATTGTTTCTTTGTTGTTTGTATGGGTTGATTCCATGTTAGAAGGTATACAATTGTCAAACTTAGGAATTATATCGGCTGTTGATACAGTAGTACCTGTCTTCAACGGACCCTCCGATGAGCGGACACCTGCTATGGCGGGACACTTTCTCAATGTACGGACTGTTTTACCATGTTAATGTCCCTCTGATGAGGGGACACCTGGTGAACGCGGACAGCGGACAGGATATTTTGGTTTTCTGTCCCTGCTAAGGCGGACAGTAATCATTATTTTCGTAATTTTTTTCTCGAAATATTTTATTTCCAAAATGGCGACGGACAAACAGCACGGTGTGTAGTGGGAAAAACAACGTTATATCGCGAATTCGGATATTAGGCTGTTGGTCGTGTACCCCGATTTTCTGCCGCCGGAGGGAATGCCAAATGGGCCTGCTTAAACCAACTTATAATTGCTTTGACAATTCTCAAGAAACAGGTGAACAATGTCAACGACAATGAACGACTGTCAACAAGTTGTTTGTTTGATGCTGCCGCCGACATCAATCGCTGATGTTGGCTTCGCTTAGGCGGTTTGAAATTGCAATCGAGATTCACAAATACGCCTCGCATAAGTATCAGATAAACAGTCCTAAATGCAATTTAGTATGCAGTACTAATATGACACTGGGGTGAAATGGCATGCCTCCAATCTAACCGACGCGAAACCAACATGCCAAAGGCGCTACCGGTGCGCGAAAATACGAATTTGTCATCTGCATATAAAACGACGAATCGATGCTAAGTCGAGCATCATAAATTTATGCTTCGGTCGAGATCAGTTGAAAATCGAGGTGAAACGATTATTAATTCTGCCTATTGTCGTTGTCTATGTTTAATCAGCTTACATACTGCGTGTGTCAACTCATATACGTTTTCGGCTGCTCAAATCCAGGTTATTATTTTCGATTCGTAGGCCTATTAGTTCAGTACATCGTCATCATAGTTCTATAACGGTAAACGTACATGTGTTTTATTCAGTTAACGATTAAACAGGGTGTGACATTTAAAAATAATACACGTTGACGGTAGTTGTCTCGTTTAATAAGCTCTATAAACTGCATATTGCCGTATAAGACAGTGCTGCAAGCACAATTTGTCTTCGACAGCGTTCTTGGACTTGGAGCAGCAGGCGGCGATCGCTGTTGGTTTTATCTAGAACCATACCAATCCCTCAATTTGCTTCGTGTTAAAACATGTTTTAATTTATTACTGTGACGTTTTTGTATAAAAGGCTATATGTTTCTTAATATTGTCAAATGGGGTAATACAATGCTCCAGTGAGTGCCCTTCATCTTTTTCCCTGTTGTATAGGTGAAGGTGTACACGTGATTGTGTATAGGCTCACGTTCACTCAGTCATACTAATCTTAATGAATAACACATCTAACGATTATCTGCTTACATATTTTACAAGGTACTTCATTCCTAGTATGATCAACTTCCATCATTACTCCCATGTGTTCTGGGGGAGAGGTCATCAAGTAACACAGCAAGATTGAATTGTATTTCATGCTGTTGTGATGGTTGTCAATAACCTCATTATGACATCGCTTCAAAAACTAAACGAGACTAAACGAATTGGTCATGTGAAAAAAGTCGTTGACAAACAAATTTATTGTTCCCAAGGCGAAATGGACGTTAGAGCCAAAACGATATTCATAGACTCAGTATGCAGCTACACATATGGGTAGGAGCTACAGTTCGAGCTACATGTAATATCCACACATGCATTTGTTTATTTCAATTTAGTCCGCAACACCCATATGTTAATCTAATTTCATGTATTACCAACGCCACATATTATATACATTGGCACTAATCTGAAATGGTTGGCAGGTTGTTACATAGTGATTATATCCTGAAATATAACTGTTAACATAGTTACATAACCTTGGTAAATTTCACATTTTTAGACATAAATGCCTCAAGATCAGAATGACCTATTCTCTACCAAAAGATCGAAAATCTGTTGTGCCAAAGTCCTATATCATAAGCACTGATGTACGATGAAAAATATGTAATGGTTGACATCAGGGTGAGAAGTCATCACAGCCAGGCACACGCATCACAGACCGGTGCAGACTCATCGTTGTAATGTAGACTCATCGTTGTAGTGCAGGCTCAACGTTGTAGTGTAGGCTCATCGTTGTAGTGTAATGTAAGCTCGTCATTGTAGTGTAGGCTCATTGTTGTAGTGTAGGCTCATCGTTGTACTGTAGGCTCACCGTTGTAGTGTAGGCTCACCGTTGTAGTGTAGGCTCATCGTTGTAGTGCAGGCTCACCATTGTAGTGTAGGCTCATCGTTGTAGTGTAATGTAAGCTCGTCATTGTAGTGTAGGCTCATTGTTGTAGTGTAGGCTCATCATTGTACTGTAGGCTCACCGTTGTAGTGTAGGCTCATCGTTGTAGTGTAGGCTCATCGTTGTAGTGTAGGCTCATCGTTGTAGTGTAGGCTCATCGTTGTAGTGCAGGCTCATCGTTGTAGTGTAGACTCATCATTGTAGTGTAGGCTCATTGTTGTAGTGTAGGCTCATCATTGTACTGTAGGCTCACCGTTGTAGTGTAGGCTCATCGTTGTAGTGTAGGCTCATCGTTGTAGTGTAGGCTCATCATTGTACTGTAGGCTCACCGTTGTAGTGTAGGCTCATCGTTGTAGTGTAGACTCATCGTTGTAGTGCAGGCTCATCGTTGTAGTGTAGGCTCATCGTTGTAGTGCAGGCTCATCGTTGTTGTGTAGGCTCATCATTGTAGTGTAGGCTCATCGTTGTAGTGTAGGCTCATCGTTGTAGTGTAGGCTCATCGTTGTAGTGTAGGCTCATCGTTGTAGTGCAGGCTCATCATTGTAGTGTAGGCTCATCATTGTAGTGCAGGCTCATCGTTGTTGTGTAGGCTCATCGTTGTAGTGTAGGTTCATCATTGTAGTGTAGGCTCATCGTTGTAGTGTAGGCTCGCCATTGTAGTGTAGGCTCATTGTTGTAGTGTAGGCTCGCCGTTGTAGTGTAGGCTCGTTGGAGTAGTCATGAAACACAAATGGTACCTGCATGAAGACAGGTGTAATCCACTTGATGCACACGGTTTGCCAGAGATTGAAGAAGAAGAAGAAGTTTATATATACACATGCGTTTACATATATATATATATACCTCATAAACATAGGACACAGTGGTGATTAATCTTGGTACCGGACATAGCAATAGAAATGAGTCGATTAGCTAAACATTTTGGGTAGGAGAAATTATTCTTATTGTTTTAGCTTATGACATAGATGTGAAACATAGCTTTAGCATCAGACACTACATTTTAATAGCGAAATGTTAACGTTTAATTAGAAATAACCAGTATCTGAAACATAAACTATTTTGGGAAAGCCTTTTTTGGGTGTTTTTGTCGATCTTATCGGGAATTATAGGCATTGGTTTGTTTATGACTATATAAAAGTATGTATTTCCTGAAGGATCTTGTTGAAACAAATTCAGTGATGTGTGTAATGCAACAGGGAAAGTTCAAAACGAACTGTCAAACAATAGTGTGACACTGCACACTATGAAATAGATACAAACAGTGACTAGGCACGTAACAGGGAAAACACAGTGAGCTGAAGACTACAGCGTGACGATACATGATATAACGTCCCAGGACAGAAACATTGACCTAAGTGTTCATACATGTAACTTGTCATAGCACAACAATGGCCATAACAATTGTATAACAAACAAAACCTGTCTTAACGGCGATTAGTGTCCTGACCTGCAAAAACATATACAACTCTGCCATAGTCCTGGCAGCGACCTGTGGTCATTATCACACTATAACTCAATTTCCGTTAGCCCTCGCCACAATATGGCTTTCCATCATGATACCCATTGAACTAAATTAAACACACATCTGGTTCTGCCAAGGCAACAACAAAAAGAAAGTGTGCTAGAGATGAAAACATCAACACGATAGAAATTATTGGTGAAATACAAAAGCTGCTTCGTTGGCAATGAATATCCTTGAATTTGTTCATTTGGCAATCGAAAGCACTTTGCAAAGAAAAACATTGGCTTTGTATGGATGGTCGGCCATGGTCGAAAGTGGTTAATGACGAATAAGTGATTATGGACACACTCCTTATTACGTTTCTGGTTAAGCAACTCTTCAAGCAAACCACAATCTTCATAAAAAGACTAAATTGCCTGATTGCTTGTTATCTGGAGTTAAAAATAAAAAAGGACACAAAACGCCCCAAAAAGGGTTTTAATTAATATATTAATATCAAATTGTATGTGCTTAATTTAAGTAAATCGGGTGGAGATGGGTTAGAGGTATGAGGTTAGCATGGGGTCATATCCCCATGACATAGCTTATTGACCCGGGTCATATTCCCATGGCATAGTATATTGACCCAGGCCATGCTATGGAGACTAAATCTACCAATAAACAGTTAAAACAAATACTTGTCAAATACTTGTTATTATGATTTTTTTATTTATTTAATTAATAGTCTTCTAGTTCACCTACTTCTAATTCACATAATGCATCTTTGAAATGAAGATCAGCCTGGCTGTGGTCATATTCTCATGGCATAGTGTAGTGACCAGCACTATGCTATGAATACAAAACCTACCAATATATTTAAATGAAACACTTGTTATCATGATTTTTTATTTCTTTCATTAATATACTACAAAGTCACGTATATATATGACACATATAGCATCTTTGAAATGAAGGTTAGCCTGGGGGTCATATTCCTATGTATTTTGACCTGGGTCAAGTTTCAGAGACTTAACCTACCAATACAGATAAACGAAAAACTTGTTTTTATAACTTTTTGATTTGATCATTGAAACAATATTGACCCGGGTCATAATCCAAATGGCATAGTATACTGATTTCATTATTTTTATTTCTTTCATTTATATTCTACTAACTCATACACATACCTGGCACTGCACTTTGAAATAAATGCACAAACGTACATCATTTAAAAAAAAAGATATATTACTACAGACATTTGATTAAACTCCTAAAAAACTCCTCCTCCAGGTTAAAAAATACTTTTCTTTTTGTTCTTGATATGTACACTTTGAAATGAATGGTTATCCCCATTGGCATATTATAGTGACCCGGATCAAAATACTGTGCCATGGTGATGTGATCCGGATCAACCTACCAATATGATTTAACAAGATTGCCATCCAAGGCAAAGGCAAAGATCTCAAGTCCAAGAATTTTCGTCTACGTGTAACCCGCCCTCCTGAGATATGTGTCAACCTTATTTTTAAATACATTCACACTGCTAGCAGTTACACAATTTGTTCCATTATTTTATTATCCTCTATGAGAATGAGTATTTGATGCAATTGCAATTTTCCAGGAACGCATTCAAATGCAAATGTTTTGGTTACACATTTGCAAATGCATTTCAAATAATTAAAATTCAAATGTTTTGGTTTTAAGTTAATGTTTTGTTATATTTGGAGAAAAAACAATACAATGTATACAAACACATTATTAATTTATTTAATAAATACAGTAGTACATCATTGTAGCCACTAAGTCCCACTACATACAAGTCCCACTACATGAACATGTCTGTAGAGTCATACACTGAGTCACACAGTTCCAGGCCTACAGAGTTCACGCTTCATAAGAGATTGCTTACATGTACTAGCAATGCTAAGCATTGTAACACAACTATATGCACATTGTCACTGTCACTCAGTTTATCATTACATTATTCAAACCAGTAAGTCCCAAAGCGTAATACTCCCACTAGGCCACTACAAGAACATGACTGCAGAGTCATTGTCTGTCCAGTATGCTAGCAGGTCACTCTCATGTTGAATGCATTGTTCGTTTTAGAATAGTGTCACATAGAGTCGTGGACAGAGTACCTTGGATCTTGCATGAACGAGTAAAGAGAGGTCCGTACTCGCTTCTGTGGTGGTTGAGCTGGTTCACCAGCAAAAGTTCCGCCTTGTTGATTTTCAGCTGCAAAGTCTCTATCTGGTTGCACCAGCGCAGCTTGAATCTTGGATCAATGGTTGTGGCATGCTTATATGCCTTCTTATCTTCAAAGAGGGAGAGGCTGTCCAGGCTGATGGACAGGGCACATAGCAGGCTACTGTTGTAATTGACATCGAAGCTGGAAAGGTGATGCTGAATGTCTCTGATGCCTGGAATTATTGTGCTGGCTGTCACGATGTTCTGGCCCTGTGTCTTCGAACGGTTGCATAATATCCATAAACTCATTGAGGATGTTGCGATCGGTATTGGAAAGTTTGTGTACTTTTAGTACTGTGTCCAATTTTTCCTTGGGGATGGTGAGACAGCCAATGTACTGGAGAGTATGAGAAGGCCATAACAGCATTGTGCCGCTCTCCTTTATAACTTGCGATCCAACACAGCCGTAAACGATATTCTCGGCACTGTGCTACTCCAAGAAGGATAGTGACCGTGTGTGACTGAAATGTTGCTTCGTCACGTTTGACCAGCCACAGTATATCAAGGCAGTTGAGATAATGAACTCCACAACTTGAAGATGTCATCCTGAGGCTGAGGGGCTTTCATTTTGTAATAACATACATGGGTTTAATAGGCTACGTGATGTCAGGTGGTGGAATTGACGCCTGCTGGGAGACAGTCTGCTGGGAGCTCAGTGGCGCATATGATGACAGGCCACATGTACTCTCTGTCGTGGGCTCTTGGGGCTCACTAGTTGATGACTGCATCGCTAATGTCTGATCTGCTGGTTTGTATAGAGGAAATGATACCAGTATTCAATGCTACGGCCACTTCGCCTTCGCCAAGTGTGTGCATCTCTATCTGCTACAGACGAGAAAAATGAAGCAGGTGATGCGTGCTGCTGAGTTTAGGATGCTTGCTGATGAGCGAATGTTTGTTGCTAAGAGGTTGGTTGGGGTACCATTCACAGACATCAAGATGAAGAGGGGTGATTGGGTTGTCAACATGGCAGCAAGGGTTCAGCAGCTTACCTTACTGTTCAGTGCCATCATGAAGTTAGTAGTCCTTAAGCACTTACTTCTGTGGAACCCAAGTTACCCAGCCAACAAGACACGCCTAATCTAAATTATTGCACAATGTATTGCAAATGATTCTGTCCACTGCCAGCAGGCTGAGAGGGATGTGTACAGGCTGATTGTCTCAACAGACCAGGAGGTTTCCAATCCAATTGTTGTTGCCACCGACACTGACATCCTGGTAATGCTGGTGAACCAGGCATGTTGTACACCGGTGGTGTGCACATGGCGCGGGGCCTGGCTTCCTGTGTCAATGTTCTTGACACCCTGGAGAAGATTGGAGCTCCTAAGACTTACGTGCTGTTCACCCATGCTGTTTCTGGATGTGGCAGTGTGTCAGCGCTGTTCGAGAAGGGCATGAAGACCATGCAGCATCAGGTGAATGAGAGTTTGGGAAACATCTGCTGCCTGGAAGCTTTCATCAACATTGACAACAAAAAGGAAAACATGTTGGCAGCTGGATATATGTTCTTGATCACAGTGTACAGAGGGCACCAGAGGACCACACTGGTTGCCCTGTGATATAAGCTATACGAGTGAGCCATCGGGAAATGTCAACTGTCTTTGGAATTCATGTTGGAGACACTGCCTCCGACTACTGTGGCTGCCCGGTAGCATTCCTTTTGCACCTACCACATTGTGCAGCAATGGAGTGGAAATACCCTGCCTGCCACTGATTGGGGCTGGTCATTGCAAGAGGATGGAGAACTGGGTCTTGTGAGTAACACCCCCAGCCCCAGACCAACACCCTGCCTGCCGCTGACTGGGGCTGGTCATTGCAAGAGGATGGAGAACTGGGTCTTGTAGCAAGTAACACCCCCAGCCCCAGCCTCAGACAATGAACACTCCCACCCCCAGCCCCAGACAAGCCCCTCCGCATGGTTTATTGTGGTTGTAAGGGCCATTGTGGGAAGGCAGTTGAGGTAGTTTGTCTATATCAGTATGTAACGCTGAATTGAATGTTATGATACTCACTGTTGTAAGTAATAAAACGATTGGAATTTAATATTTTATTAACTTGTCCATTTATTGTTACCCTGTAGAGTCAAAAATTAAATAAATGCGTGGTCTGATGACTCTAAAAAGTTTTGGTGGTGTTAGTTGGATAAAGCATGGTGGAAAACCCTACAATAGACACCAACATTTCCCCTCTAGCATTAATGGTTCAGAAGTTATATAGTTAATCAACAGGTTGCCGCCATCTTGGTGTCTGCATTTAGCTAAAGGCGGATTCATGGGGATTTTTAATTTACTCTAGACCCTTTCAGGGATCTGTAGTGCAAAATTCAACATTTTGTATATAATTTTTAGGTTTTATGATATGATAATTATTATTTTTTTATTGATGCACTGATGGTAATTTAATTGGTGACTGTTGTGCTGTGATTAAAGGATATCATATTACAACTGAAATGAGAAAATCCAAAAGACCTTTGAAAAAAAATTGGCAGATAATATTAAAAATTACATTAAGAGCTTCTATAGACTATGCTTATGTAAGGAGTAAACAGAAAGTTTGAGATCAGGTCGGACCATTGGAAAACTACAGTAAAAACATAATTTCAGACGAGTTTCAAGTGGTAGAGGTCCTGAATGAATATTTCAGGTCAGGTCAGAATGAACGAATGAACTTTATTTCAGTCAGTCACATACATACGCAAGTTGGTCATGACAATATTGCA
Organism: Lamellibrachia satsuma; assembly: GCA_033239005.1. NCBI lineage: Eukaryota > Metazoa > Annelida > Polychaeta > Sabellida > Siboglinidae > Lamellibrachia > Lamellibrachia satsuma. The sequence goes on from BSQZ01000004.1 coordinate 15,634,731, forward strand.
TAATGTAAAAGAAAGAAAATAATTAAATTACGGTTTAACTGTGGAGATTCTCTGGAAACCCTGAAGGGCTTTTGGCGAGAACCACCTACTTATTATATGAAAGTTGCAGTTGTTGTCTAAACAAAACAAAAATAAGATAACAATAGAATAGTGTAATACAATGTAATACTATTATATACTAGTACTACAATGCCATAGCTCAAATGAGAATTGGATAATACCAATTTCTCTAACATTAATAAACAAGAATATTTAAATATTTCTGTATATGGATTTGATTACAAGTTGCAGCTTGTGTTACTATTCAAATGCATATAACAGAATAACTAGTAAGATTATTAAATAATTGAAAATTGGTCAGGCTGAATAATGAGTACAATATAATTTAAATAGTATATTCTACAACAATATTGTACAATATTAAGTAGAATAATCACACAAATGAACGAACAAGAGAAACTCATAAATATATATATGCATTGAAATGAGCATAACAATTAGCATTGAAGCAGGCATCAAATATCTTAAATATACAGTTACAGTTATAAGCAGTGTGAACAACAAATGTATACAATGATACATTAGAGTATTATAAAAAAAGTGGTGTTTGGATATGGATGTGAGTGATATGGATGAAATTAGAGACCACATGGTGGAATTCCTTTTAAAACAAATTAATAAATACATCTCAACATGGGTTCCTAAAAGCAAGGTCATGTCTAACTAATCTCTTATGTCTTTTTTGAAGAAATTACAAAGTGGGTAGATGACGGGTCACCATTGGATGTTGTCTACTTAGATTTTCAGAAAGCTTTCGATAAAGTGCCACATCAAAGATTGTTACTTAAACTAAAAGCCCATGGTATAGGTAATGATGTAATCAACTGGATAGAAAAGTGGCTTACACACAGAAGACAGAGAGTAATAGTAGATGGTGATATTTCAATCTGGAAATCTGTATTGAGTGGGGTACCACAGGGATACGTATTAGGGCTTGTACTATTTTTAATATTTATAACTAAATAATTTGGAAGATGACATATCTATCAAAGTACTGACATTTGCAGATTATAAATAAAGTTATTCAGAAAGGTTATAAATGGTACAGATAACAAAGTTTACTGGATGATCTAGATAAATTGGTTAAATGATCTGAAAAATAGCGGGAAGTGTAAATGCATACACATAGGACATGGAAACATGGACGAAGAATATACAATGGAAGATGCTATACTAGGTAGAACCACACAAGAAAATGACTTGGGGGTAACATTTAGTGCTTTTATGAAAGTGTCAAAACAATGTGGGATTGCTACTTCAAAAGATAAATAAAATTTTAGGGATAATTAGGATAATTATCACATATGAGGAGAAACAGCTCATTGTACCCTTGTACAAAGAGATAGATAGGTTGCAATTGGAATATTGTATACAAGCATTGGGGCCATATCGTAAGAACGATGTGGATAAGCTAGAAAGAGTACAACGTAGAGCATCTAAAATTATTCCAGAATTGAGAGACCTTTGTTATGAAAACCACTTATTAGAATGTGGTTTGAAAACTCTAGAGACCGGGAGACTAAGAGGAGACAAAATGGAAGTGGTTAAAATAGTGAATGGTTATGAGGATGTTGATAGGAATATGTTCTCCAAGCATAAATATGGCAGTAGAACCAGAGGACACAAAACAGCATTAGTTAAGGAGCAGTGTAGGTTGGACTTGAGAAAGTACTCTTTCTCACAGAGGGTGGTAAATGAATGGAACAAACTGTCAAATGATTGTGTCAATGCTAGTAGTGCGAATATGTTTAAAAATAAAATTGACAGATATCTGATAATGGCAGGTTACACATAGATGATACATTTGTTGGACTTTCAGTAAACCAATGGCTTCCTTATCCACTTGCCATCTGGAACTTGTAGTTTTCTATGGTAATCTTGCTAAATCTAGTTAAAGCTGTTGGTGGGTGTAACTGTTGCTTAACCGTACTGTGTAGTATAACATCATCACAAATTAGCTCTTATCCGATTATTGTTGTATGTTTAATGTGGTTTGCTAAGAACCATTCAGCAGCACTTCTTCTTGTTTTAGTTTGAGAGACTGTAACATCAGCGCTCCAGGAATGCTCGATGTGGCCAGAGCCCTTTTCAGCTGCCCAGAACTGGAAACACTTTGGTGAGTTCCATATGCAAATTAGATGCATGGCCTCTACTTGTGTATAAATTATATTTTCCACATATTTTAGTAGTATATTTGTAGGATTCCAATCTGTGCATATTTATTTTTAATTTACTGTTTTTGTGTGAAATATTTTGATATTCAGTGATAATTTCAACTTTGTAGGCCATCCTTACTGCTATGTAAAGATTGTAGAATTTGTGATGTTTTATTTATATTCTTGTGAATTATGCCATTTATCAATATTATGTATGATTTTGTATTTATAAATGTAACTGTACAGGTTGCATGGAAATGACGTCAGTGGTTTACAGGCCAGTCAAACTGTTGGTCATAACACTGGTGCAAGGAAATGTTTCCGGCGCTTGAAGTAAGTAGATTATCCACATTTGTCATACGTCGCCCAAGATATTAAAGGAAAAACTCCCATTTTGTTAACTTTGTGGCCTGGATCATCAAATGTTGAGTTCAGGCACATTTAGATTCTGAAACAATTGATGATGTTTGACATAGTTCTAGACATAAATTTACTTTATCGGTTATGTTTGCCTCACTTCAAGACAATGTTTATGCTGGTGGCTATTTTTGAAGTATAATGACTCTGTCACACGATAGATGGCAGTACTGTGTTTTACTCATTGAGATGCTCCAAAAATGGCCTAGTGTGACAACATATTTCTTTACGAACAATAATTTATTGAAATACCACTAGAGTTATAATGTCAGCATTAAATAAATTGAAACTGCAGATATCAGTCAACAATGCATGTAAAATATTACTTCTTTGAAATTGTTGCAGCATTAAGTAAACTACCCACAAATGTGTTCAATGTCATACAAATTGTTAATGGGTACACCACGACCATGGTCATTTATTTATTTCCACTGCTTTCTAATGAGCAGAAGTGTTTCCTTTTTATATTGTTGATGATAATCATCACCTAATAATATTATAAACATTATTAATTAAATAACAGTAATGAATTTTAATCTAATGTAACCAATGTGCTAATTTTCACGCCAAAGGCTGGAATTGGGATTGTTTTGTTTATATTGTTAGTTCACATTTGTCAGTCTTACTTACTTTACAGTATACTGTGGCATTATGTAATTAGCTAAAACATAATTAATATATGGGGCATTCCGTCTCACATCAACCAAGGCATGTTGCACTCATATTTTTTAATTCAACCAAAATGACCAATTGACCAATTAATCCATAGGGCAATATAGTGAAACCACAGGGTTGTAACTCAAATAGTTTCTATTCTATTCTATAGTGTGTACCATTTCAAATTTGGTGGATTCTGTCATTGTTGCCACTTTTCGAAAATCATGAAGATTTCGTGTTCCACTTAAAATACCAATAACTCAAAAACTATTTGTGCTAGAATCCTGAGATCTGAACTGTTTATTCTCCATTATATGTAGATAGTAACATACATACTATAGTTCTGTATATTAGTTCTCCCACAATCTGCCATTGAATGGTGTGTTTTTATGTGCGAAATTGAGCCAACGAGTGATTTTAGACCCATAATTCAACAAAAAAACATGTTAGAAAACAAATGAGTCTTATTTTGATCAACAGTATACCTACATATGTAGATACCTGAGAAGTTTGAAGTTTCTGTTTTTATTAGTTTAGCCTATATTTTGCAGCCAAAAATGCTATGTGGCCATGGAGCTAAAATTCCAATTTATTTTTATATGAAAGACAGGTACAATGCATGTGTAATGCACCATATTTGGATTCCCTATTCAAAATTGGCTTTATGTTGAAACACATATTTCAAATACACGTTTTGGGTGTTTTTATCTAATCAATAGATCACAACACAGTATCAAATCCTGTAGCTGATTTTACTACTTATTCCATCTCTACTAAGAAAATGATGTACATATTGTCGTCAGATGCAAAAAAACTTCTGAATACATAGTTCTAAATTATGTACCTCTATGATATAAATATGTATTTGGGTTATTCCATGTAAAATCAACCAATGATCAAAAAAGTTGATGTCTCAGAAACTTAAATTGTAACCAATGACTAAGTAACTGGTTATACTTGAGTAATTGTGCAAAAGAACTAAGCATTTACATTTTGTCTCTGTAATGCCATATATATGAACAAAGGGTAAGTGCCCAAAATCGTACCCATTATTTTTTACATGTTTTCATGTGCCTCAAGCTATGTATCTGAAATTTGTTGGAGATGTAGATATATTGGTACAAATTGTGAATACAAAATTCTAGAATGAGAGGGGAAGGACAATGGGTATACTTGGTGCACAAAAATGGCGGGAAAAAATCCAAAAATTATTTTAGCAGTGTGTTTTTCATTGTTTTTATAGCACAATATTCAAATTGTAACCCTCTGTTGTCATGGATACCGGCAATAATCTTTTAGCTTAGTAGGTATCTACTTACTATATTTTCAGAATAATTCAATCTTAAAGTTTAACTTTTTATATATTTTACGACTTTCAACGCCCAAAATGAGAATGTGGGACAAGTCCTATGACCAAAATTTTTCACTGTGCATTTTATTAGGTAAACAACATTTAATTAGGGAAACAACATATTTAAATTTCGGGATAGTGTTCTGTCACATTTATTTTGGATATTTTTGGCCAATTTGCGATACATTTAGGAGAAAACGCCATTGGTGATTATCAGCTTAAAAATAAATCACACTGCTCCATAACTCAGCCTTCCTGTTCTTTCCAGGTGCAATCTTCTTTCCAACTCAGCCTTCCTGTTCTTTCCAGGTGCAATCTTCTCTCCAACTCAGCCTTCCCATTCCTACCAGGTACAATCTTCTCTCCAACTCAGCCTTCCTGTTCTTTCCAGGTGCAATCTTCTCTCCAACTCAGCCTTCCCATTCCTTCCTGGTACAATCTTCTCTCCAACTCAGCCTTCCCATTCCTTCCAGGTGCAATCTTCTCTCCAACTCAGCCTTCCTATTCCTTCCAGGTGCAATCTTCTCTCCTGCCCAGCCTTCCCATTCCTATCAGGTGCCATCGTCTCTCCCACTCAGCCTTCTCGTTCTTTCCAGGTGCAATTTTCTCTCCCACTCAGCCTTCCCATTCCTTCCAGGTGCAATCTTCTCTGCCATTTAGCCTTCCCATTCTTTCAGGTGCAATATTCTCTCCCACTCAGCTTTCCCATTCCATCCAGGTGCAATTTTCTCTCCCACTCAGCTTTCCCATTCTTTCCATGTACAATCTTCTCTCCCTCTCAGCCTTCCCATTCCTTCCAGGTGCAATCTTCTGTCCCACTCAGCTTTCCCATTCCTTCCAGGTGCAATCTTCTCTCCCACTCAACTTTCCCATTCATTCCAGGTGCAATCTTCTCTCTCACTCAGCCTTCCCATTCCTTCCAGGTGCAATCTTCTCTCCCACTCAACCTTCCCATGCATTCCTTTCAGGTGCAATCTTCTCTCCCACTCAGTCTTCCCATTCCTTCCAGGTGCAATCTTCTCTACCCCTCAGTCTTCCAACATTTCCGTATGCCATTTCCCTCCCCCTCTATCTTCCCATTGCTTGCAGGTGCAATCTTGTCTCCCCTCTATTGTAATATGATAATAATCTTCAAAACAATGCAACAGTTACAACAAAACTATCACAATACTGAGGCTATAGTAAAAACACCCCCCCCCCAGTATTCATGAGAGATTCAGCATTTGTGGATATATCAGTATAAACAGTGATTTTTAAAACAATGATTTTTATATATTATAAGATGTTTTTCTCTGGATCTGTAACATCATGGCATATCTGGGGTGTTGCAGTTCAGTTAAGGAGTGTAACGCTCTCCATCGAGTGATCAGGGTTTGTCTCATGTTGCCTCAGTTTAAAAGATTTCCTAGCAATGGACATTTTATTGGTTTTTGCTAGTAATTCTTTCTATAAGAAAAGTGTTTCCATTTGTGTGAACAGGTTTACCATGGGTGAAAAATAAAGTGCATTGATCAGTCTGTATGAACAACGTCTTTTCACTTACATCATTTGTGCACATTACATTATCCACAGCTGTGATAAGACATCTCAAAGCTGTCACTGTTCACAGGTTGCGCTACGTTGGGGTCTCAGATGTGAAGGTGCTGGAAGAGCTGTTGATGCAGAATCCGAACTTGACGATATAGTAAGTAACGTATGCGTTTTTCGTGAACAACTTCCTGGCTTGTGCGTGCACACTTGTAAGGGCTTAAATACATGTACTTTGTATATAAAGTATACCTACCCGGTATACATGTAGTCACACTTATAAGGGCTTAAATACATGTACTTTGCATATAAAGTATACCTATACATGTAGTCACATTTGTAAGGGCTTAAATACATGTACTTTGTATATAAGGTATACCTATACATGTAGTCACACTTGTAAGGGCTTAAATACATGTACTTTGTGAATAGGGTATACCTATACATGTAGTCACACTTGTAAGGGCTTAAATACATGTACTTGCAAAACAATGTCCTTGTGTATAAAGTATATTCCATCTTCCAACTTCCTATTTCATCAACGATGTACAATCGCATTTTACACTAAGTGTTGAAAATAAGGAAGGAAGGTGGGGAGGAGGGCGGATTTCGAGAGACAAATTTTCTAGACACAACTTCGCGATGCAGAGACTGGAACAGGAGTGAAAGATTCCAGCTGCTGGCTCTGGTTTGAACTGGTTTCCGTTAAGCCGTGATTGGCTGAATATCGTGGAGTAATACAAATTATTTGGCCAAATAGTTCCGGTGTAGTCTCGGACACCCAGGGCAAGACTTGCCTTGGTTATCTCATAAAATCTGTTATGCAGCTGTAAGTTGCATAAATCCATTTATGCAATAACCAACACAAGTCAGATGTAGTAGAGATTGAAAAGGGCCAAATGAATGACGTTTTATTGCAAAGTGGACTGCTTATCACGCAGCCACTTTGGGAAGCACATTAACAGGAATGTGAGCTCCTCAAAGCAAACCAGACAGGAACTGAACACATGTACAGCCCCATCCGGCAAGTTTCTCAGAGCCCACATTCCTACAGGCATGACGATAACATATATACATCAAGAAGTCGTCATGAACATGTAATGCAAAGAATACAGACATTCCACCACCAATACACAAATTTAATTACAAACAGGTGGGGCCATTTCGCCACAAGGTCACCCACAAACATGTGACCACCCCACCGCGACGGCGAAATGGCCCCACCTGTTTGTAATTAAATTTGTGTATTGGTGGTGGAATGTCTGTATTCTTTGCATTACATGTTCATGACGACTTCTTGATGTATATATGTTATCGTCATGCCTGTAGGAATGTGGGCTCTGAGAAACTTGCCGGACGGGGCTGTACATGTGTTCAGTTCCTGTCTGGTTTGCTTTGAGGAGCTCACATTCCTGTTAATGTGCTTCCCAAAGTGGCTGCGTGATAAGCAGTCCACTTTGCAATAAAACGTCATTCATTTGGCCCTTTTCAATCTCTACTACATCTGACTTGTGTTGGTTATTGCATAAAGTATATTCATACAGGTATTCACACTTACACACATGTACAGGCACAATAATGATTATATATCGCTCACTTTCTGTTTGTTTTAGCCTATGCAATAATCGACTGTCAGCCAGGTGTAAGCGGCGGCTGACAACAACGTTTGGCAGACGAGTTAGGTATTATTCACTCTGGGACTTTTAGAGGTAAGCAAAATGTTTTGCATTAAGTATGTCATGACAGTGTCTCTGTTCCACCATTACCTGCAGTTCACTAGCAGTGGACACTGCTTGATTGTTGTAGGTCTTAATTTCACAGTTAATACTGGCGTTCTGTAACTGTCAAGCCAACAAAATCTAATGTTTAGTGAAACATTCGTCATATCCACATCACTAATTTTCAATGTTCTCAATTCTCAATCATAGAATCTCAGAAGAGCTCATTCACATTGGTTACAATTACCAATGTTACCTGCATCCAGGGATGGGTCATATAATATTTTTATTTGTATTTTTACAAATAAAATATAAAAAAATGTTAGTGTTTTATTTTAAATACTTTTTTAAAACGTTTTGTTATTTTGTATTTAAAATACATTGTTTCTGCAAAATTTCTTTGAGAAATACTTTTTAAAAATATTTTTGCACAAATAATTTTCTACTGGCCTTTCTAAAACAAATAATGCCAAATTTGACCAGTTCTCTTTTACTAGTTATTTAGATAATGGATATGTGAAAATTTTCGGCACCATTTGGTGACCACACGTTCTGAGAGTGACATTCTCGCATAACCGACTCTCGCCAGGCTTCGTGAACTTCTTAAGTTAGAGGCACCTGAAAACAAGTTAAAAAAACGGGTGTTATTTTGGGAGGTAAAAACTAAACAATCATTTGACATAGAAGGGTTTATGGTTTTTAGGGTAAAACGTTATACCAGTGTAGATAATAGATATGTATATATATATATATATGTATGTAATAAATAATAATAATAATAAAACTTTATTTTAACACTCAAATCCGGAGCTCACTCAAATCCGGAGCTACTGCCCCATTCACTGGTGTGTACAGACATTATTAATTCGTGCGATAAAACTTGTATATAGATTTTAGAGATAATAACAACAGGGGGCCTAGTGACAATAATAATAATACATGTGCTGTATACGATGTTAAAAACTATGCAGAATGTTCGCTTGTGTAAATTATTTTAAGAAAACGTTTACTGATTGCATTGCATTTGCATGTATAACAAAAAATAAATAGGAAATAAAATGTTAATGCCATCAATATTACAGAAAATAAATAGGATTGATAATATGTAATAAAATCATTAAAAATGCAATATCACAGCAGTAAAACCCATTAAGTGCTAAATAATTTCTTTAGTAGCTTTTTGAATTGCGGGTGGTTGCCGTTTCCACGTATGTTGGCAGGCAGTTTATTCCAGAGTGGGGCCAGCGCAGGCAAATGCTTGGCAGCCGAAACGTTCCAAGTTCACTCGTCGTACGTTGAGAAGTAGCCCGCTGGCAGAGCGTAGGCAGCGTCGTATATGTGTATATATATGTATATATATATATATATATATGTTTTGAACTTGGTATTCTTCTTCTTTCCGTGTCCCTCACACAAGGTACTGCCCCTTTATGGCACATGTCTTCGCCCGGTCTGAGGTAGTGTTCAATCCTTCAAGTGTACAAGGATCTTCCAACAGCTGGCAGCAGAGGAGGAGGCCATTGTCTGTTCTTCTCCGCAGTCACACTTCATTGACTGCATCACATCAATGTAGCACTGGTACTTAGCCGGTTGAGTGAACGCCAGCAGAGCCATGGTTGGTCACACCCCGCTGGTAGGGATTCGGCTGGTTGCAATCCCATTTTGATGACTGTTGATGCTTCTTGCAGTTATGTTTCCCACTTTTCCAGTCTGGTGCTACTGGGCGATGAGTTCAGCGGTTTTGTGAAGTTCAGGAAACCTTTTCATGACTTTAATTGGCTCATAGCAGATATGTGGTTGTATAGTTGGTGTTTTGTATCTGCCGCTTGTCTTGATCTTTTTGTGCGACTAGCAACAGTCCGCCTCATGTCTGGTGGAGCTATGCCAGCCAGCACATGTAGATTTCAGGCAACCTGTTATGACGTGGCAGCAGTCAGGTAGGGCAGAGTTAAGCTTGTTTGCATGTGTTGATCTTGCCCATACAGCACATGTGTATTCGGCAGCAGAATAGCAAAGGGCAAGGCTGCTGGATCTTAGCGTCGGTGCTCTGTTTCCCCATTTAGAGTTGGCAAGTTTGCGGGTGTTGTTGTTTCGCACATTCACTTTCTGTTTGGTGTTACAAATTTGTAACAACATACAATGTACACTGGTGTTGATGTGTTGTCCAGTCCGATACCGTTCCAGGTAACATTTAGTTCGTGCCTAGCATATCTGTTCCTCAGATGGAAAGCACACACCTGGGTCTTGGATGGGTTGGCGCGTAGTTGATTCAGCTTGTAGTATGTTTTCATTGTTCCTAGCGCTGATGTAAGTGTTGCTTCGATGTTATTGAAGTCTGCCCTGGGATGTTATACACAAGTCATCAGCATAAATGAAGCTGCAAGTTTCGAGGTGGATAGGTTGATCATTTGTGTATATGTTGAACATTGGCGCCAGTACACTTCCCTGGGGTAACCCATTTCACAGTCTTCACCATCTGCTCTATTTTCCATCCAGTACTATGAAAAATCGCCAGTTTTCAAGCATGTTGCATACTGGGTATTATTCCATGTGATTATCTGACCCCTCTTATGATGGGGTATTTTTATTTTTTTTCTCGTGGCCCCATATTTAGACCACAACCGCACACTTATAGCTTTTCTGATTGACTCATGCTTGCTATTAGAAATACATACATGCCTAAATGTTAAGAATCTATTATATGGAGTGATCCCAATAAAATCAAATAATGGAAGGCAACATCTCTGTTTTGCAATATCTGATCTAAAAAAAAAGGTTTTGAGGGATTCTGAAAGCCTGGGTCACAATTATCCAGTGTAGTGGTTTTTGGCTTAATATTTCTATCCAGAGATGAGTCGTGATACTCAAAAAACATCAACAAAACACAAATGTGATTCACGAGTACCAAAAAAGTACATCGCATCTTTAAGGGGCCAAAAACCCAAAACCGTTGGAGTTGAGGGCTAACAGTTGGTGTATGGTCATTATATCCGTAAAGGTATTTTTAAATTTGTTTCATCAACATCTGAGACACTCGGGACCTTTCTGAAAATTGGTGGATTTCAGATGGAATGAGCCTGCTCTGGAATTATTTGTTCCCTCAACCATGTACACCAGTGACCTTGTCATAGTCGTTCAGAATTATAAATTCATCATGAGTACAATGCATTTGATTTTTCAAATTTTTTTAAATTGTAGGTTAACCTGTGCAGCAACGTAATGTGTACGCTCAATAAACAATAGTGAATGTACATCAGTATTACCTGCGTGGACAACTCTCTGAAACCTAAATTTAAAGGTATTTTTATTTTCCCCCAAAAAAGTATTTTTTATTTGAAATACTTTTTCCAAAGTTGTTTTAAGTCTTTTTTCTGGGCTTTGTTTAAATACTTTTTTTTAAGAGTATTTGACCAATCCCTGCATGTGTTCATGTCGCCTGTTATATTGGGCAATGTAATAAACTCCTGTGATAGACTGGGTTTATTGGGTGATTTATCTGAAAAACCAACTGTTTCCATGCACCACAGTGACCACTGCAGAAACTCTTACTAAACATAAGAAACCACTTCAGTAGACGTGTCAATCATCATTGAAGCACAATGTTGCACTGAACACATTAACAAATATTGCGCTTGTGCGCGTATGGGTGCATGTGTGTGTGCATGCACATTTGTGTGCGTGCGTGCGTGCGTGCGTGCGTATGTGCATAAAGCATTTACAAGCTGATCCTCCCAATTTCACTTCCCAAATTTTTGTATGTCTGTTGTAGTAGAGCATTGCACCATGTCATGTTTTCTTGTATACATATGATTAGATGACTACACAATCATTCCTATGCAGGTCGATGTCTCTGATGACTGCTGGAACAGACCTCACCAGTGCAACATGGGATTCACTGCTGTCATTGTGTGTGGTTGTTGGGAAACCACAGACAAACGAAGAGTTCCACATATCTTCACCTGCCAAGTCCTTGCGGCACAGAAGACAACCTAGTGGCAAGGATGCAGTGTCACAGGTGTAGAAGACAACCCCAGTGTCACAGGTGTAAAAGACAACCCCAGTGTCACAAGTGTAGAAGACAACCCCAATGGCAAGGATGCAGTGTCACATGTGTAAAAGACAACCCCAGTGTCACGTGTAAAAGACAACCCCAGTGTCACAGGTGTAAAAGACAACCCAGTGACAAGGATGCAGTGTCACAGGTGTAAAAGACAACCCCAGTGTCACATGTGTAAAAGACAACCCCAGTGTCACAGGTGTAAAAGACAACCCAGTGACAAGGATGCAGTGTCACAGGTGTAAAAGACAACCCCAGTGTCACATGTGTAAAAGACAACCCCAGTGTCACAGGTGTAGAAGACAACCCCAATGGCAAGGATGCAGTGTCACAGGTGTACAAGACAACCTCAATGTCACAGGTGTAAAAGACAACCCCAGTGACAAGGATGCAGTGTCACAGGTGTAAAAGACAACCCCAGTGTCACATGTGTAATATACAGACTTGTGTTAGATCTACTCACTATATCTTTCACTGGTTGTCGTTTTCATGCAATTTGTCCAACTGATCTGTGTAGCATATCTAATGAATGCTATCAACCAATTGTGCAAACTGTTGAAATATTCATATAGAATGTAGTAGAATGTTAATGTATATATTGACTACCAAATAACTTAGTTTTCAAGAATAGCTGGCACAGATCAGTGTACATATGTAATTATGGAGATACCTGTTATTCCATGGTGATGTCATTAGTTGTTTTCTTGGTGCCGCGAATACATTTCACTGTGTTTTCTGATAGTTTAATTGATGTACATATGTACCCAGATATATTACATGCATTCTTGTGTATTGATATACTAAACAGAATATGTGTGTCTTTTTGTCTGGAGGCCAAGTTCAAAAACGTTAACTTTTGTAGGGCACCCCCTATAGCAAAGGTTGTCCATGCTGAACTGTTTCTAGGACATGTGGAACAAGTTTTAGGTATATACCAACCTGACAAATCATTTCCACGGCGACTGGAGGTTGTTGTGTTACATGCTGCAAAGGTCGTTATTTTACAAAGAAAGAAATAACGATAATGTATGCAACAAAAACTTTTTCAGAATCATCAAACATCTGCAACAGTCTGGATCTTATTGCACACAATATTTATGAGGGTATACATATCAAATAAAATGCAATATTATTATGTTATTATGTGGAAAGCCTGGCATCAACTGCCCCATCTCTGAACAAAGAATTAGAACCTGGAAACTTTGTTGTAAAACAGAAATTCATTGCATTCAAGCAGGTGTCGAGTGATTTAGCCATTGAACACCTCGACATATTCCAAACAGTAAAGGGACATTTAGTCGGCATCATTTTGAATGCATCTGCACATGACTGATGGTTTCTCACCACAATTAACAAAGTAGACTTGCTGGCAATGCTCACCAGATGCTTGGCTTATCCAGGGAAGGAAGCAAGCAACCAAAGGAACAATACAAAACAAGATTGAAGATATTAATCGCATGTCAGGATAATTACTGCACAAATCAAGTCCTTTGGTTTCACCAGTGATGATGGTAAGCTAGTTAGCCGGGCAACACGTGTTGTGGCACCAACAGTGGTCCAGAATGACCTGGCGACAGCACACACGTGTGGAAGAAAATTACTGGATGAGTTTGTTGAACAGCGAATCAAGAATTCAAGCATGAGCATCTATGAAAGATTGCCAAGAAACAACAGCAAAGCATTTACGTCATCAAGGAAGGTGTAATGGGTGACAAAAATGGAAGTCAGATGCCACAAAGGCAGACCGTGATTTGTTTGGCTGTTTGCTTGTAGCAGCCCAAACTCGTCAAGTCAACCGGGATGATGCTTTAGCTATGAGCTGTCAGCAGTGCCATGGTCTTTGGCTGATGCCAGTTGGCAACTGCTCAAGGGGAACAAAGCAAAGTTATCCTATATAGTAGAAGAATATGTCGGTGGACCATACTGTCAGGAACTTCCACAGTTGGCAGATGGACGATGTTGCTAGTACTTGCTACATGTATGATGTACCTGCTGTGGTTCACAACCTTGGCAGACCTCCTGGGATATCCACCTTTAGTGAATGTTTAGACAATTTTATAGATGCCTTCTTAAGTAACCTTGGAGAAAATGGTGTGTGCATAGATGTCATATTTGATGGCTTTGATTCTGCAGACTCTTTCATAGCAGCAGAATGATCACGAAGAGCAACATCACAATGATCACGAAGAACAACATCAGAAGCAAGGTGCCACTCCCTCAGATTTGGAGAAAGTTCATCAAGCATAACCAGAACAAAGCTGACCTTGCCACATTCTTGTCTAACCACTTTCTCAAGCATGCCAAATCACTCCATCCACAGGTACACGTGATTGTTGGTGGTGGATTTGAGAATAGTGACCGTGTCTGAACTGAACGTGGCGTATCACAACTACACGCTACCCATGAAGAGGCCGACACCATGATGAGTCTGCGTGCAATGGATGCTGCATGTAATGGATGCCAATGGATTGTCATCATGTCCCATGGTACTGATGTCCACGTGTTGGCTCTCCACTATGCAGTACGATTGTCTGAGGATGTTTAGATATCAGCAGGGACCACCAGCAGATTCATCCCAATACACACAGTAGCAGATAAACTTGGACAACAATACAAGTGTTTTGTGTGGACATAGAAAAGCCACTGCATGGACGGTATATGCACTTGATGAAAGTCGACCAGCAGGCCGTTCTGATCTGGGAATATTTGTAATGGGAAAGGAAGCTGAAGATTCACTAGAACAGTTCATTGTCCATTTGTATGACAAGGATTCCTCTCTGGGTGTGAAAGAACTAAGCCATCACCTGTTTTCCCAGAAACAGAGCAGCACAGAATACTTGCCACCCACAATGGATGCACTGCGTCATCACTTCCTCGGGGTCAACGTCCTAGTTGCTGAGTGACAGCAGGCCCACATAGCTAAACCAGTCTTACCATCACCTGTCAGCAGGAGGAGAGAGATGGTGGTGAACTGAGGCCAGAGTTTATGAGTCAGGATCCAGCACCTGTGGCATGTACTGAGTTGATATGTTGCTCTTGTGCATCATTGAGATGCCAGACACAGCGATGCTGTTGCTACAAGCAAACTCTGGAATGCACAGACATGTGCATGTGTCAAAATGGTGAGGACTGCTTCAATCCTGTGAAATATCTGCAAATCTTCTTAATGAGACGATGAGGAGGACGATGATGATGCTGATTAGTTTCAAGATTATGAATCATTACTTGTTGCATGTAATTTTATGAATATCCTTTGTTTCCTTGTAAATGTGAAGTGTAGGTACATCTGTTTAAAAATGTCTAACACACCTTTATTATGGTGATAGGATTATGTCGACAGATATTCTAATGGAATGATAATAGTGATTAACAATGTGGGCACTACACTGTAGTTTATAATTGTACAGCTGCATTACTCTTTGATAGTTTAGTGCGTCTGGGATAATTTTGTAATGTGTTTTGCCAAATGTAATTATACTGTGTTATTAGTAACATAATCATAAATAAGAGCCAGGAATGAGTTTACTGATAGCAGAGATATTTGTTCTAATATATGAAGATGATCTCGCAACTTGATATCTGCCTTATTATATATATTATAATATATATATATTATATTATTATAACTTGGAACTTTGTGATTTCTATGTTCCAAAAAGATAGAGAAGACGGAGATGAAGAAAATAGTGGGTATTTGTTCGATTGCCAGTCTAGATATGATTTGTCAGCTAATATGTTGCATTTTCATGTGTGCTAATTATATATAATGGTGATGAATAAATATAATTTTGCATAATATAAGTTCTATGGATATAATTATGCATTTGCATATTCATAAAATAAGGTTTTACAGAACATGGCATAGTTTAATGCATCCATAATTCCAAAATATGGGTAAATCGTTTTACACATATTCTGCCCAATGACCGTTACTTATCATGCCCTGAAAGCCAAGAAATAATTTTCATAAATGCCATCCACATGAACAGTGAACCTTATCCTATAGGCACCAACTCTGGCAGGTCAAACCTTTGCTCCAGGGGGTGCCCTGTGAAAGTTATTTTCTAGGCTCATATTCTCAGTTGGCCTCCAGACTATTTGAGAGAATAACTCACATTTGCATTGTTTGCTTTAAAGGAAGCAAGACGTGTTATATCCTCTATGTAGATGATTTACTTGTATTTGTTCCATCCATTCAGTGAATATGTTAATATCGTGTGTGTGCATGTGTGCGTGCGTGTCACTTTAGATAATTTTCACTTTCACCATAAATGTAGTTGAGTTGACAAATAAGGTAACCGCATTGTATTATTATTCACAGTTTTGTATCACATACAAATGTGTGTAACTGTTGGTGGTGGTATATTTTCATTGTACATAGTATCAAACTAAATGTTGTGAGTTGACAATTAGGTAATTTCAGTGTAAATCCACTGTATATTGTAATACATGCAGACTTGCTCACAACTGGTGAATGCAACATTAGAATGGGTGATGTACATAGTAAATGACGCGTGCACGCAAACACAAACGTGCATGCATGCTCATATGCACTCACAAACATTATTCATACTGCTAACAAATAATGATTTAGAATGTATTTGTAATATTGATTGTAGGAATGCAGAGGTAATGATAGCGTGCATGTGGTGTGATATCATGAAGCAAAATATGTCGATTGCCTTGATATGGTTTACCACAAAATGTCTTTTGGGGGGTTCGTTCCTAGTAGTGTGCCCTTTTATGGATCAATTTGCTTCTTATATGTGTGTAAGTTCCCTTTCAGAACTTGTAGAATGAATGTATGTATATTGAGCCAGTGGCGCTATGCTGATAAGGCTGAATGTGAGGAGGGCAAATCAGAAGGACTTAAGGTTAAGTCAAAGGGCAGGTGCAATGCCCCCAGTTTGAATGGCTGAAACATTTCCTGTATTAACTCAATTTGAAGAGTCATGACAGGTTGCCAAGGCAGAGGCTGCACAAGAAGACTGAGCTCAAGAAGAGGCTGTCGGCTGAACTGTCTCGTACATAAGGAGGATAACATGACAGTTGCCAAGGCAGAGGCTGCACAAGAAGACTGAGCTCAAGAAGAGGCTGTCGGCTGAACTGTCTCGTACATAAGGAGGATAACATGACAGTTGCCAAGACAGAGACTGCACAAGAAGACTGAGCTCAAGAAGAGGCTGTCGGCTGAACTGTCTCATACACAAGGAGGATAACATGACAGTTGCCAAGACAGAGGCTGCACAAGAAGACTGAGCTCAAGAAGAGGCTGTCGGCTGAACTGTCTCATACATAAGGAGGATAACATGACAGTTGCCAAGACAGAGGCTGCACAAGAAGACTGGGCTCAAGAAGAGGCTGTTGGCTGAACTGTCTCATACATAAGGAGGATAACATGACAGTTGCCAAGACAGAGGCTGCACAAGAAGACTGAGCTCAAGAAGAGGCTGTCGGCTGAACTGTCTCATACATAAGGAGGATAACATGACAGTTGCCAAGACAGAGGCTGCACAAGAAGACTGAGCTCAAGAAGAGGCTGCTAGCTGAACTGTCTCATACATAAGGAGGATAACATGACAGTTGCCAAGACAGAGGCTGCACAAGAAGACTGGGCTCAAGAAGAGGCTGTTGGCTGAACTGTCTCATACATAAGGAGGATAACATGACAGTTGCCAAGACAGAGGCTGCACAAGAAGACTGAGCTCAAGAAGAGGCTGTTGGCTGAACTGTCTCATACATAAGGAGGATAACATGACAGTTGCCAAGACAGAGGCTGCACAAGAAGACTGAGCTCAAGAAGAGGCTGTCGGCTGAACTGTCTCATACATAAGGAGGATAACATGACAGTTGCCAAGACAGAGGCTGCAGAAGAAGACTGAGCTCAAGAAGAGGCTGTCGGCTGAACTGTCTCATACATAAGGAGGATAACATGACAGTTGCCAAGACAGAGGCTGCACAAGAAGACTGGGCTCAAGAAGAGGCTGTTGGCTGAACTGTCTCATACATAAGGAGGATAACATGACAGTTGCCAAGACAGAGGCTGCACAAGAAGACTGGGCTCAAGAAGAGGCTGTTGGCTGAACTGTCTCATACATAAGGAGGATAACATGACAGTTGCCAAGACAGAGGCTGCACAAGAAGACTGAGCTCAAGAAGAGGCTGTTGGCTGAACTGTCTCATACATAAGGAGGATAACATGACAGTTGCCAAGACAGAGGCTGCACAAGAAGACTGGGCTCAAGAAGAGGCTGTTGGCTGAACTGTCTCATACATAAGGAGGATAACATGACAGTTGCCAAGACAGAGGCTGCACAAGAAGACTGAGCTCAAGAAGAGGCTGTCGGCTGAACTGTCTCATACATAAGGAGGATAACATGACAGTTGCCAAAACAGAGGCTGCACAAGAAGACTGAGCTCAAGAAGAGGCTGTCGGCTGAACTGTCTCATACATAAGGAGGATAACATGACAGTTGCCAAGACAGAGGCTGCACAAGAAGACTGAGCTCAAGAAGAGGCTGTCGGCTGAACTGTCTCATACATAAGGAGGATAACATGACAGTTGCCAAGACAGAGGCTGCACAAGACGACTGAGCTCAACAAGAGGCTGCCAGCTGAACTGTCTTACACATAAGGAGGATAACATGACAGTTGCCAAGACAGAGGCTGCACAAGAAGACTGGGCTCAAGAAGAGGCTGTCGGCTGAACTGTCTCATACATAAGGAGGATAACATGACAGTTGCCAAGACAGAGGCTGCACAAGAAGGCTGAGCTCAAGAAGAGGCTCTCGGCTGAACTGTCTCGCACATAAGGAGGATAACATGCCGTTACCTGCCAGCCAAGAAATAATTTTTCATAAATGCCATCCACATGAACAGTGAACCTTATCCCATAGGCAACAACTCTGGCAGGTCAAACCTTTGCTCCAGGGGGTGCCCTGTGAAAGTTATTTTCTAGGCTCATATTCTCAGTTGGCCTCCAGACTATTTGGAGAATAACTCACATTTGCATTGTTTGCTTTAAAGGAAGCAAGACGTGTTATATCCTCTATGTAGACGATTTACTTGTATTTGTTCCATCCATTCATTGAATATGTTAATATTGTGCGTGTCACTGTAGATAATTTTCACTTTCACCATAAATGTAGTTATGAGTTGACAAATAAGGTAACCGCATTGTATTATTATTCACTATGTTTTGTATCACATACAAATTTGTGTAGCTGTTGATGGTGTACATAGTATCAAAGTAAATGTTGCTGTGAGTTGACAATTAAGTAATTTCAGTGTAAATTCACTGTATATTGTAATACATGCAGACTTGTTCACAACTGGTGAATGCAGCATTAGAATGGGCGATGTACATAGTAAATGATGCGTGCACGCAAACACAAACATGCATGCATGCTCATATGCACTCACAAACATTATTCATACTGCTAACAAATAATGATTTAGAATGTATTTGTAATATTAATTGTAGGAATGCAGAGGTAATGATAGCATGCATGTGGTTTGATATCATGAAGCAAAATATGTCAATTGCCTTGATATGGTTTACCACAAAATGTCTTTTGGGGGGGTTCATTCCTAGTAGTGTGCCCTTTTATGGATCAATTTGCTTTTTACATGTGTGTAAGTTCCCTTTCAGAACTTGTAGAATGAATGTATGTATATTGAGCCAGTGGCACTATGCTGATAAGACTGAATGTGGAGGACAAATCAGAAGGACTTAAGGTTCAGTCTAAGGGCAGGTGCAATGCCCCCAGTTTGAATGGCTGAAACATTTCCTGTATAAACTCAATTTGAAGAGTCGTAAGAATTTGGCCAGTGATTTGGCCGAAATGTATGCAATGACCATGATTTATGGCCAGGTTTGTAAATATATTGACGACAGGATTAGACAAACTTGTGTGCATGCGTTTTCACAAATGTTGAACAACATTTCAGTGAGATAATGGCAGTGCAGGCCAAGACTTTTCATATTTTTATGATCAGTTTTCTACTACTTTTTGCAATGTTATTATATAATGAGATGTTTAATTGGGATCAGGCCTATACACATGAGTCATTGCCAAAAGGGGGTGATGTGAGCCCCTCGTTGTATGCCAAATAAAACTTTGCTGATATAGTGACATATGGTATTGTTGCATTGTGTTATGAATATATCAAAGATAATATGAAGAGATATGTTGCAGACAAAAATTTAATCTCTTAACAGTTATGTGAAAGTGCTAAATGTCATGTTTACCATCTGAAAAATTGGACAAATGCAGTCGACAGTTTAATATTTGTACTGACAATGTATACCTTATCTAGATGAACTTGTAATTGTCATTCATTAAGACACACCGTGATGAAACTATTTACATAAGTATTTTTTTGTTAAATTGTTATTAATTGAAAAGGTTACGTAGGTCGTGCGTGATGTTCTTCATCACTGATCTCAGTGATTGGTTTCATCCAACGTTTTGAGTTGCCATCGATTCTTAATTGGTAACTGTTCAGAACATTGTAATTTTTTTTTATGAGGATGAATTGTATGTACCAATCTTTGATTAGAAACAAAAACATCCGTTTCGCACCTTTTCAACATTTAGGGTTGATTTAGGGGTAACTTCCTCCAGCACTGATTTCCCATTTGTATCAGAAATGGCGCCAAGCAGAACGAAGGGTAAGTAAAGTGAAGTATGTCTGTGAGTCGTACGACGTCACGCATGAATGAAAACGGCACATGTCCAAAACAACATAACTCGCGTCATGCACAAGTCCGTGTCTTTTAGCACACTCAACTGAACAACGTTCTTTCAATTTTATTCGACATTCATGTTGATTTGTTTGTATATTTGTTTGAAGTGGCTGAACAACTTTGTCATATTGGTGAACAAACACATCATACTGTTTTGTTGAGTGTGACGTTTTCTCAGCAGGAATCAATTGAAACAATGTCAAGTGTCACACAAGATCAGCTATCATTAAATGCTTCCTCCTTTTTAATGTAGCAAATATATTAATATGGTTATTGTGAAACCGTACGTACCAAGGCAGAGGCTGCACAAGAAGACTGGGCTCAAGAAGAGGCTGTCGGCTGAACTGTCTCACACATAAGGAGGATAACATGACAGCTGTCAAGACAGAGACTGCACAAGAAGACTGAGCTCAAGAAGAGGCTGTCGGCTGAACTGTCTCACACATAAGGAGGATAACATGACAGTTGCCAAGACAGAGACTGCACAAGAAGACTGAGCTCAAGAAGAGACTGCCTGCTGAACTGTCTCATACATAAGGAGGATAACATGACAGTTGCCAAGACAGACTGCACAAGAAGACTGAGCTCAAGAAGAGGCTGTCGGCTGAACTGTCTCATACACAAGGAGGATAACATGACAGTTGCCAAGACAGAGGCTGCACAAGAAGACTGGGCTCAAGAAGAGGCTGCTGGCTGAACTGTCTCACACATAAGGAGGATAACATGACAGTTGCCAAGACAGAGGCTGCACAAGAAGACTGAGCTCAAGAAGAGGCTGCCGGCTGAACTGTCTCACACATAAGAAGGATAACATGACAGTTGCAAAGACAGAGGCTGCACAAGAAGACTGAGCTCAAGAAGAGGCTGCTGGCTGAACTGTCTCATACATAAGAAGGATAACATGACAGTTGCCAAGACAGAGGCTGCACAAGAAGACTGAGCTCAAGAAGAGGCTGTCGGCTGAACTGTCTCATACATAAGGAGGATAACATGACAGTTGCCAAGACAGAGGCTGCAGAAGAAGACTGAGCTCAAGAAGAGGCTGTCGGCTGAACTGTCTCATACATAAGAAGGATAACATGACAGTTGCCAAGACAGAGGCTGCACAAGAAGACTGGGCTCAAGAAGAGGCTGTCGGCTGAACTGTCTTATACATAAGGAAGATAACATGACAGTTGCCAAGACAGAGGCTGCGTCACGGTTGAAAAGGGACGAGTCGGCCATCATCCCCTGTAGATATGTATATCTGAGCCACATACAATACATTAACATTACCTTATCGTGGTGCACCCCGGTAATTGGACACATTACAGCCTCATGCTAAGGATCTAGGAGAGGGACAACTATGATTGGTGGGTAGACCAAGGTGTGTGTGTGTGTGGGGGGGGTTATGAATGAGGAGTACAGTAAGGAGGTCATCAGGGTGTGTGTGTGAGGGGGTGATTATGAATGAGGAGTACAGGAAGGAGGTCATCAGGGTGTCTGAGGGGGTGATTATGAATGAGGAGTACAGTATGGAGGTCATCAGGGTGTGTATGTGTGTGTGTGTGGGGGTGATTATAAATGAAGAGTACAGTAAGGAGGTCATCAGGGTGTGTGTGTGAGGGGGTGATTGTGAATGAGGAGCACAGTAAGGAGGTCATCAGGGGGTAGAGATGAGAAGGCAGCATTATTGGAGTGTAGACGGTAGTCAGGACATATAATGTATATGCGTCTTGAGTTAAAACTATCACATTTATGATTTGTTAGCCAAACAGTAGATTACATACAGTAGACTTAATTTTTAAACAAACTTAACACCTTCATGTAATCTACTGTTAGGCTAACAAATCACAAACTTAATAAATTATCAAATTAATGATACCTTAACAGGTATATAATCATTAAAGCATGAACTATGTGACAGAATGTGTTTGGTAAAACTCAGTTTTATATGGCAGTTACAATGCATGTAGTTGCAAAGGGAAATTGCAAAAAATAATACATTAAATACAAGTCATCATCTTCCTAATGTTGTATTTAGACAATGGCCTAGAAACAATCGTCTTAAACAGAAAACAAGAGACCAACACCAAACATGCATTTGTTCTTTGAACAATACTTGATTAATGATGATTATCTTCGAGGTCCAAGGTTTCAAAAACTAACAATATTTAAAATAATATTCGAGTTATTTTAACATTAAACAAAAATATTTATTATGTTATCCTCCAAAACAAGATCACATTAACAACAGTAAAACCAGCCAGAAGAGATTATTAGACAGCCATAAAAGACAGACATGTAGTCTATAACGGACATTGTTTTGAGGTCTTGTCCATCCACACGTAGGCTCACAACCTGGTCTAAGACTGACATATTTTCACAGTCTCGATGAAGTCTGTTCTATGTAAGTTTTACAGCAACAACCAAAATAAGAATTTATTCAAGGGTGTATGTCATTTCTGATTTTTTTACAAGTGGGTGAAAATAAGAATGTACACAAGGGTGTACATTATTCATGATTTTTTACAAGAGTGTACACAACATGCCTCAACAGTAAACCATTTCCATTTGTGAACAATTACAATGAATTTTATCTTAAATAGTTCCTCACGATACATTACATACCCAACCAAACACGGGTTTTTCACTGACGTTTCGTCCACAATCTATAAACTTCTTCACAATGACCGCTGTACAGTGATGTGGTCAAGAGATTGACCCTCGTCTTGGTTCCCCTTAACATTATCTCCCCAATATGTATCAACTTCTTGACTGGAGCACGTCTAGCGGTCAGTACGAAGAAATCACCAGACCAGACAAACAAAACATCAGTAAATAAATTTTCCATCATGTATTGTATATAAAATTTTATTTAAAATGGCCAACATTTTGAAACGCTTTAATCAAGTAGTTATTATCAGTGCATTCAGATGTTTTACACATAGATAAATCAAAACCAATCAAACTTCATAGTAAAATTCCTGACTTTACGAGCATGTACATTTCCTAAATATATTGTTGCCCATTTTTACTTCATTCTGGAATTCCTAGCTGAGTCTCACATTCAGGACAATTGTTGCTGCTCTGGGACCTCCTAGTTGACATTTTACTCAATGTGATGTCCAGCTTTCCCTAGTTAACATTTCATAGCTGAATGATATTGAGGCCATTCCCTAGCTAACATTTCATTGCTGAATGCTATTGAGGCCATTCCCTAGCTAACATTTCATTGCTGAATGATATTGAGGCCATTCCCTAGCTAACATTTCATTGCTGAATGCTATTGAGGCCATTCCCTAGCTAACATTTCATTGCTGAATGATATTGAGGCCATTCCCTAGTTAACATTTCATTGCTGAATGCTATTGAGGCCATTCCCTAGCTAACATTTCATTGCTGAATGATATTGAGGCCATTCCCTAGCTGCCATGAACACAAACTAAATAGAACATCAGTATAAAAATATAAGCACGTGACTTTTCCTAATCAGCTACGCTAATGCCAAGATGTGTTTAAACGTGAACAGTAATTATTCCTAGCATTAACTCAAGACTAGCGAACAGTGTGGATACACTGGACAAAAAAAGCTATCTATAACTGGGACACCGGGCTGTCAAAGATTATACATCAACCATACTATCTACAGCTGTATTCTGCCAGGGCCTGCTGAAGCATGTAAAGAGTGCCTAGACAGGTCCCTCTCTTACAGGGAACAAGAGCTAGCATGTGCTGTGTGTTACGACTGTGTGTCTACAACAATTACAACCCTTCAGACATATGCCCACACCCAACATGTGAAGTGAAATCGTATGTTGGCCCACGTGAACAAGGTTAAGAATCCAATCAGTTTCTCATTTGATACGTACCCTTCTCTCGTGTTTTCTATTTATATTAAATATTGAATGGATTTATTAAGATTTGTTCACATTTTAATGAAATCGTGTAGATAAATACACAGTTTTACACACTAAACATGGTAATTGAATAATTACACAATTTACCCTTAATTCTGACAAAGTTGCAGGTAGGTAATTAACTAGGTGGGAATTTGTCATAGTCGGTTGTCATCAACATAGCACAGATAACAGTAACGTTAACTCATGCAAACTAATTCACGTTGATCTTAACTAACATACTCTTGCACTCTATACCAACAACAAATACAATAAAAAAACATTGCTAGGACAAAATTCTGACGACATTCCCTGAACACTCAAAGTCTAATGCTAGCCTAACTCAGTTGGTGACATTAACATTACAGCAGTGCTTTAACAGTCGTTGACAGCAGTGTCACACTTTGCAGAGAACCCACAGTAGTAAGTTTAGATGCAAGGGGTAGATGACAGCGTACGTCTTGGGACCTTGTGCAAGTATTGTTTGCTAGCAATGCTGTGCAAATGTATGCTTTGAGCTGTTAGCAATTAGAAGTTACAACAAGAGACTGAATCTGCTGTGTGAGATTAGCAACGTGATAGGAAACTACCACTGTATAACTGACGTAGCATCATCTCAACATTCTCACTCCCCTGTGTCCTAACTAAATACTGGTACCAGAGCACAAGGTTATGTACCAGAACACAAGGTTATGTACCAGAGCACAAGGTTATGTACCAGAGCACAAGGTTATGTACCAGAGCACAAGGTTATGTACCAGAGCACAAGGTTATGTACCAGAGCACAAGGTTATGTACCACAGCACAAGGTTATGTACCAGAGCACAAGGTTATGTACCAGAGCACAAGGTTATGTACCAGAGCACAAGGTTATGTACCACAGCACAAGGTTATGTACCAGAGCACAAGGTTATGTACCAGAGCACAAGGTTATGTACCACAGCACAAGGTTATGTACCAGAGCACAAGGTTATGTACCACAGCACAAGGTTATGTACCAGAGCACAAGGTTATGTACCAGAGCACAAGGTTATGTACCACAGCACAAGGTTATGTACCACAGCACAAGGTTATGTACCAGAGCACAAGGTTATGTACCAGAGCACAAGGTTATGTACCAGAGCACAAGGTTATGTACCAGAGCACAAGGTTATGTACCAGAGCACAAGGTTATGTACCAGAGCACAAGGTTATGTACCAGAGCACAAGGTTATGTACCAGAGCACAAGGTTATGTACCAGAGCACAAGGTTATGTACCAGAGCACAAGGTTATGTACCAGAGCACAAGGTTATGTACCAGAGCACAAGGTTATGTACCACAGCACAAGGTTATGTACCACAGCACAAGGTTATGTACCAGAGCACAAGGTTATGTACCAGAGCACAAGGTTATGTACAGAGCACAAGGTTATGTACCAGAGCACAAGGTTATGTACCAGAGCACAAGGTTATGTACCAGAGCACAAGGTTATGTACCAGAGCACAAGGTTATGTACCAGAGCACAAGGTTATGTACCAGAGCACAAGGTTATGTACCAGAGCACAAGGTTATGTACCAGAGCACAAGGTTATGTACCAGAGCACAAGGTTATGTACCAGAGCACAAGGTTATGTACCAGAGCACAAGGTTATGTACCAGAGCACAAGGTTATGTACCAGAGCACAAGGTTATGTACCAGAGCACAAGGTTATGTACCAGAGCACAAGGTTATGTACCACAGCACAAGGTTATGTACCACAGCACAAGGTTATGTACCACAGCACAAGGTTATGTACCAGAGCACAAGGTTATGCACCACAGCACAAGGTTATGTACCACAGCACAAGGTTATGTACCACAGCACAAGGTTATGTACCACAGCACAAGGTTATGTACCACAGCACAAGGTTATGTACCACAGCACAAGGTTATGTACCACAGCACAAGGTTATGTATCAGAAGGATCTCACACATGAAACGCTTATAATCATTTCTCTGTCAGACGTACAGAGAATGGTGCTTTAATGCCCACCCCAAGGAAATGTTGGATATGCCAAGATTAGTAAATCAAGGGCTAAACTGAGGTAGATTTATACGCAGATACCTGACTTACATTTAACTAAATATGGACTGACTTGCTGCAATAGTATTGAACTGATGCTACAAACACGCCAAGTAGCTGTGAGTCACAGCACTGAACTGATGCTACAAACACACCAAGTAGGTGTGATTGACAGCACTTAACTAATGCTAGAAACACGAAGTAGCTGTGATCGACAGCACTTAACTGATGCTACAAACACACCAAGTAGCTGTGAGTGACAGCACTGAACTGATGCCAGAAACACACCAAGTAGCTGTGAGTGACAACACTGAACTGATGCTAGAAACACACCAAGTAGCTGTGAGTGACAGCACTGAACTGATGAACACATCCAAAAGGCAGCTATACACCAGCAGCAGTGGAGTGTTCATTAAAACATGTCTGGTTTACAATTAATAACCAAGACAATAAAGACTTGATCTGTAGTTGAGAGAGAATCACTGGCGGGTGATTCTCAGTGGTTCTGCCACACTGAGATCCCGTTACCGAGGGAGATGTGTTCAGTAGCCGACGCAGACAAACTCTCATGCATCGTTATATATTTCGCTGACTCGACAATCCTGCCATTGCAAGGAGCTGCCGGTGGATTGATGTCCTGTATCGAACCGTCGGGGTTGACGTAGACAAAGCGTCGCTTGCTGGTGGCCATATCGTTGTTGTCCAGTTTCTAGAAGATGAACGGAGCATCAATAATGACCAACAAGTGTTTCACAAAACAAAAGAACAATGATTACTTCGGAAACTCATCTGGGCTGTTCATCTGCAGATGTCAGCAAATGACAAACAAATTCCTGTGTAGACATTATTTTGTACATCTGTATCTTGAGCACACAAGAAGCAGGGCCCGTAATCTCGAAAAACCTATGAATTTGTAACTCATGTTTTCCGTAAATGTGGCGGCAAAACTGTCCGGGGGGTCACTCAAGGAATATCTGCATAAATATTATCCGAAGTGCTAAATACTGAACAGGCGTCTGAAGTATTACATAATCCATGTTGAATCTCATCCAAGACTGGTAGGCTTGTGTTATAATCTTAAGTTGTTGTGATGTTGTTTTAATATTATATATTCTGTGAGTGACAGCCCCGGAGGCAGCTTTGCCGCCATATTTATTGGAAAACTCAAGTTATAAATTTGTAAGTCTTTTGAGAATATGGGTCTAGGGGACCTCAAGAAGGGTGTCCACATCCACCCACTGACTGTAGTACAGCAACTAAAACTGTGAAACTCTGCTCTAAGGGGTTGTTCACAATTGTCTACATTTACCTATTTCTACTAAGTTTACTCATTCTCAGACCCCCCCCCGACTCCCTCCTGGAATTAGTACTTTAAAATGTTGATAATTGTCCAGTTTGAAACATATATATCGCTGTAACAATATGGCGCTGCATGACACAATGATGGTCATATTTCGCATGCGACCAACATTAAAAAAATTAGTACACAGGTTTTGACCCCCTTTAGTACAATTAGTTAAATGTTGACAACTGTGAATGGCCCGTAACCTTACAAAAGAAAAAACTACAGCATCACCAAACAAAGTAGACTTACAACGTCCCTTGCAGTGTTCATTTTTGAAGTGACTGTTTGGATCAGATCACATCAATTATGCACGTCTGCCATGAGTTAAATCGATCATACAACTTATGCTTTATTAGCTAAATGAATGATACATCATGCCCAAAACATATATTTTAATTGTACATGTGATATCAGGAATACTTTTGTTTGATCTGCAGAATTTAAAAACAAAAATTACAGTTCTGTTTAAGTTCATAGGGTAGGAAAAAACTGCAGGAACATAGTCACATCTGTGTTTAATTCCCTGAATATCTGCATGTGAATATGTAGATCTTAAATGTTTTGTGTTCAAATATGAAGTGTTTATATGTATGTTTGTATGTTAAGCTGCTCCTCCTAGACGCTTTGCATCTTGGGTGCCAAACTTTCAGGTATTCATCTACAATTGTCCAAAATGCTATGTGAACAATTACGTACAATTGTCCACAATGCTATGTGAACAATTACGTACAATTGTCCACAACGCTACATAAACAATTACATACAATTGTCCACAATGCTATGTGAACAATTACATACAATTGTCTATAACACTATGTGAACAATTACGTACAATTGTCTACAACACTATGTGAACAATTATGTACAATGTTATGTGAACAATTACATACAATTGTCCACAAAGTTATATGAACAATTACGTACAATTGTCTACAACACTATGTGAACAATCACGTACAATTGTCCACAATGCTATGTGAACAATTACGTACAATTGTTAACGTCTTTTCTACGATTGTTCAAAGTTATGTAACACTAGGGCAACGTGTCGCCAGATGTTACTATAACTGGCAGTATTACGTCGCAATTTTGAGAGTTGGAAAACAATCAAGATATTGACTGGCAGCACCAAGTACCAAGGCATAAATGGATATTTACCAAGTTATCCCGATCTATGGACTGACCTGTGCGTCTGCCGTTGGAATGACTTCCCCCAGTTCATGTAGTCGTCTACGTAGAAGGCAGATCTCTGCATCCTGTGGACAAGATACACATCTAGTTAAGTCTCACCCACACATACAGTTCATGTAGTCGTCTACGTGAACAAGATACACATCTAGGTAAGTCTCACCCACACATACAGTTCATGTAGTCGCCTACGTAGAAAGCAGATCTCTGCATCCTGTGGACAAGATACACATCTAGGTAAGTCTCACCCACACATACAGTTCATGTAGTCGTCTACGTAGAAGGCAGATCTCTGCATCCTGTGGACAAGATACACATCTAGTTAAGTCTCACCCACACATACAATACCATTAAATTATCATTGGACTATCTGGTATTTCAGGCGTATTCTCTTGGACCCCACCAAAAACTGAGCGTCAGAAATTATTGAAATTGTCAACAAATGTTGTTTCTGTGCCAGAGATATGGAATATATGTGTCATGTGACTAGTCTGTTGTTGGTTAACAAATAATGACACAGTATTAAGTAAACATCAAACTGGAGTACCCTAGGCTGGCTTAAATTGGCACACTAGTAAACTAGGATCCTCTTTTAGTAATTATGTCAATTATTTAAGCCAGTACTCCAGTTTAATTTTAAATTAATATTTTAATAATTGTTCTAGTATCTAGCTCTAGTATCCACTATGACATGTTAGCTCTAGTATCCACTATGACATGCTAGCTCTAGTATCCATTACGACATGCTAGCTCTTGTATCTACTATGACATGCTAGCTCTAGTATCCACAATGACATGGGAGCTCGTTTGTGCAAATGTATTATTTAGTTTTGATAAAATCATCGGATAAACTGTAAGTATAAAATTATTTTGTACCGGATCTTAATAAAATTTGTGAAAAAAGGCAAAGTCGTCCGGATCTACACAGTATAACATAAGTTACACTTTCGCAAGTTATCCAATCTAACGATCAAGGTTAATTCTTTCAATGATCTTAATAAAAGTATGCACTGTTTTATCAAACTGACTCTGCATATTCAGTGTTCGAAATAAGGCCTTTTCTCGGCAGTCACTGATTCAAAAAATGGGGGCGTGGCCTAGTGGTTAAGGTGTTGGACTCTAAATTCAAGGGTTGTGAGTTCAAGACCCACACTGGTCACGGTTCGTTTTCGAAGCTTAGGCAATTTCGTTTACCCTACTTTGTATCAGTCTACTCAGGTGTGAATGAGTACAAACACTGTTTGGAAGGTACCTGCGATGGACTAGTGTCCCGTCCAGGAGAGTCAGTATAACTGCACTCTAAGTTGCTTCGCACTATAGTAACCAGGTTTAAGCACTGGCCATATAAGCCTTCATGGCTTCCTAAGGCGTAATGCCTGGGGGATGACTTTACCTTTTACCTACCTACCACTGATTCAAAATGCTTCCCGCCAATTCTCAGTTAGGCCAAAATGCACAAGTTATTGGCCCCATTCCGCCGATTCATCCCGGCGGCCACGGCTGTGTCAGACTGTGATGAACATTTCAGAACTTACTAATCTATGCTAATTCGATATAAAATATGATTGTGACAAACTACTTCTTCCGATCTGTCGCTGGCAAGGCAAAGTCTGCACATGCAAGGGAAACCATATTCAATGATGTCAGTATCTTGAGGAATACCAGGGAATCTCCAAAGCAAAGATGGCGGATGAAGTTGTGAGAATCGTATAGGATATTACGCTAATTTACTTCATAGGTTCGTACTGGTGATACTAAGGAGGCAGGCAATCCAACTGACTGCTTAATGTGATATTTGGCTGTGAAAGTGAACTTTGGAGGCTTCGATTTGGAAGGACTTGAGAACAGCATAGATTTTTGCCTGTGGCTGTGTCAGGCCAAGGGTAGTGCGCGTGAAACAGCCATCAAACATACTGGTAATGTTATTTTCAATAATTGTAACTGTTTCACAAATAAAATTCACATTGAAATGTTTATTAAATTCATTACGTTATTTTATTGGTCTGCTAGTTATAAGAAATGAACAACAATATTTGGTATGGTTTATATTTATCAAATTATTATTTATTCTAATTTAAAGCAGTTTTAGTTTTATGCATAAAAACCTTGTTTTATTACGTAAATTTATAATTTATACATTTTTGTGGGGCCAGTTCAAACCCACCTGGACCGGCTCAAAATAGAACACGGCCAGTAAAAAACAATCTGAGCCAGTTAATTTGTTTGCTAATTTCAGACACTGATATTACTTAAACCATTCACACTAAAGCTTTAAACATCAAGAAACCTGATTCACAATGGACTCAATGAATTGAGGAGCAAATCTTAGGTCATGGCAGGATAAGTTCTGGTGATATCCATTCATCAACTGATGTCCGACTGGGAACATGCACTATTACATCCTTTGCTAGTTAGTTGTAACATGGTTAAACATGTTAGAAAATGACAGACATAAATGTATGATTTTTACATAAATCCGATCAAAAGCACCAGTAATCGCTTATGTGTAGCATGGACGTAGACATACCTTCTCTGCTAGTAATGCCATCAAGTGCTTGATCTCCTCTTCGTGGGACTGCTTTATGTTAAACACCTGTGACCAAAGGACACATATTATCTCATTGGAGACACAAAGTTCTGTCTACATCCTGATAATTTCACAAACAAACAGGTCTTGCCTTGCAATAATGAACAACATCTAAACACTGCTATTTTCAACCATTATTGATCTCTTGTGTGTCCACATTCAATGTAGAGCATCTAGGCATGACATGCACATGACATCTAGGCATGACATGCACGTGACATCTAGGCATGACATGCACGTGACATCTAGGCATGACATGCACGTGACATCTAGGCATGACATGCACGTGACATCTAGGCATGACATGCACGTGACATCTAGGCATGACATGCACGTGACATCTAGGCATGACATGCACGTGACATCTAGGCATGACATGCACGTGACATCTAGGCATGACATGCACGTGACATCTAGGCATGACATGCACGTGACATCTAGGCATGACATGCACGTGACATCTAGGCATGACATGCACGTGACATCTAGGCATGACATGCACGTGACATCTAGGCATAACATGCACACGTGACATCTAGGCATGACATGCACGTGACATCTAGGCATGACATGCACATGACATCTAGGCATGACATGCACGTGACATCTAGGCATGACATGCACGTGACATCTAGGCATGACATGCACGTGACATCTAGGCATGACATGCACGTGACATCTAGGCATGACTTGCACGTGACATCTAGGCATGACATGCACGTGACATCTAGGCATGACTTGCACGTGACATCTAGGCATGACATGCACATGACATCTAGGCATGACATGCATGTGACATCTAAGCATAACATGCACATGATATGCTGCTGGTGTGCTTACAGTAACCACTGGCTCGGCAAAAGGGGTAAATTGTCAAATTTCATTTAGATACAGCTGTAATGAACTTAAAAGTAAAATAATTTCTGACTCACGATGGGGTTTTTGCGAGGCCTTCCTCTTGGTTTTTTCAAGGATGGATCCTGAAAGAACAAATATTTAAACAATAATGGTAGATAGAAAATCCTTCCTTTTAACAAATAGTTGCATGCTGCACAAAAAGAAAACAAAACACAAATTGGTTGCTTTTATCACATTTGTGACCTTCGTCGTATTTGCTGGTATGTCTTTTTCTGCAACCAAAACTATTGCAACTGTTCTTGTTAACAGAAGACTTGACTATTGCAATTCACTTTATCACAACATTGCTCTCAAGGACATCTTGAAACTTCAACGTGTGCAAAATTCCTTGGCAAGAGTAGTTACCTGTCTCCTTGTTTCTCTCACTCAGTACTACTACTTAAACCATTGCATTGGCTCCATGTCTGATACTGCATTACTTTAAAGATCTGCACAATTACCTATCAAGCACTTTCATCCAAGCAACAACATTCAATGTTCACTC
The DNA here is from genome assembly GCA_033239005.1 of Lamellibrachia satsuma. Taxonomy (NCBI): domain Eukaryota; kingdom Metazoa; phylum Annelida; class Polychaeta; order Sabellida; family Siboglinidae; genus Lamellibrachia; species Lamellibrachia satsuma. The sequence goes on from BSQZ01000004.1 coordinate 15,667,866, forward strand.
CTGCAAGACAGCCTAGACAGCTTTGATCAACTAATTCTAATCTACTTTTCGTTCCCAGTGACAAACATCGGAACTAGATCTTTCTCAGTTGTTGCACTGACTCTGTGGAACTCACTCCTGTTAGTGTTAAGTCTGTAGGAACTCACTCCCTGTTAGTGTTAAGTCTGTAGGAACTCACTCCCTGTTAGTGTTAAGTCTGTAGGAACTCACTCCCTGTTAGTGTTAAGTCTGTAGGAACTCACTCCCTGTTAGTGTTAAGTCTGTAGGAACTCACTCCCTGTTAGTGTTAAGTCTGTAGGAACTCACTCCTGTTAGTGTTAAGTCTGTAGGAACTCACTCCCTGTTAGTGTTAAGTCTGTAGGAAATATAACAGCATTTCGCTGTAAACTAAAAACCCACCTGTTTAAACTATCCTCTATGGAAAAACCACACAAATCAACATTTTGATTATCTGGTTACCATGTCTATGGTCATACGTATATATTATGATATGACCTTCTTTTCTTATAGTCTTAATAGACACAGTTGATGGAGGCAGCTCTAAAAATGGGTCAGTGACAAAGAAGGGAAAAAAAAAACTGACGACCGGTATCAGTGCCAGCCTCACCCCGGACTTCAGGGATAAAGAGGTATTGGTGCCAGCCTCACCCCGGACTTCATGGATAAAGAGGCATCGGTGCCAGCCTCACCCCAGACTTCAGGGATAAAGAGGTATCGGTGCCAGCCTCACCCCAGACTTCAGGGATAAAGAGGTATCAGTGCCAGCCTCACCCCGGACTTCAGGGATAAAGAGGTATCGGTACCAGCCTCACCCCAGACTTCTGGGATAAAGAGGTATCGGCGCCAGCCTCACCCCAGACTTCAGGGATAAAGAGGTATCGGTGTCAGCCTCACCCTGGACTACATGGATAAAGAGGCATTGGTGCCAGCCTCACCCCAGACTTCAGGGATAAAGAGGTATCGGTGTCAGCCTCACCCTGGACTACATGGATAAAGAGGTATCGGTGCCAGCCTCACCCCGGACTTCAGGGATAAAGAGGTATCGGTGTCAGCCTCACCCCAGACTTCAGGGATAAAGAGGTATCAGTGTCAGCCTCACCCCGGACTTCATGGATAAAGAGGTATCTGTGTCAGCCTCACCCTGGACTTCAGGGATAAAGAGGTATCGGTGCCAGCCTCACCCCAGACTTCAGGGATAAAGAGGTATCGGTGCCAGCTTCACCCTGGACTTCAGGGATAAAGAGGTATCGGTGCCAGCCTCACCCTGGAATTCAGGGATAAAGAGGAGAGCAACAACAACTATAAATTAGGTCAAGATAGGATGAGTAGTTTAACAAACTGTATTCAACCTAACAAGGGTACAGTATGTTTGAACAAAATAGGGCGATGCAAAAAGTCAAGGAATCTGTTCTTATAAGTGTACACCAAAAAGTCAAGGAATCTGTTCTTATAAGTGTACACCAACATTTGTTTCTCTCGACAATAAGTCAAGGAATCTGTTCTTATAAGTGTACACCAACATTTGTTTCTCTCGACAATACTGTAGCAGTTTAGCACTAGTGGTGTCATTTGGTGACTAGTGTTGAACAACTGAAAAGTTGTGCCAACTGTTTAACACCAGATGGCGACACTTTTGAGTTGTTCCACAATAGTGAAATTACAATAATCATGGATCCTGTCAATTATAAAAGGGGGTGTACGCTAATTAGGGCATGTATGCTTAATAAGTCGAATACGGTATGTGATATAACCCATTTCTCGATCTGCCTGTCCTTTTAAGGAAATTAGATGAACTATAGGGAACATTTAGTGATTAGTTAGTAAGTGGAATACTGGATGTTATTGCACTAACCTTGACGGGATGAATGCGAGGTCTTCCAGGAGGCCTTTTCTGTTCCTACAACAATGATACCAACACATGTTGAGAGAAAAGAAAACTATGACAACAAAATTGCACAGCATCGTTGAAACATGGCAATATGTAGTGTAAGGGGATGAATGGAAATGTTCACAATTCACTTGATTGGATAGAATTTCACTCCAAAACAATTACAATATTTTCCCCATTAAAACATGGCAAGGACTAGTGTCAGGGAATGAGTGGAAATGTTCACAATGTCACTCGATTGGATAGAATTTCACTCAAAAACAATTACAATATTTTCCCCATTAAAACATGGCAAGGACTAGTGTCAGGGGATGAATGGAAATGTTCACAATTCACTTGATTGGATAGAATTTCACTCAAAAACAATTACAATATTTTCCCCATTAAAACATGGCAAGGACTAATGTCAGGGGATGAGTGGAAATGTTCACAATGTCACTTGATTGGATACAATTTCACTCAGAAACAATTACAATATTTTCTCCATTAGAACGTGGCATCTGTCAGTTACATTTCCAACTTTAAATTGAAGAAAATGTGTTGATGTTTAATCATGAGTGTGAACCAGTACTGTTTCCCCATACATTGTTCCAGTCTTCCACTAAAATGTGTTGATATTTAATCATGAGTGTGAACCAGTACTGTTTCCCCATACATTGTTCCAGTCTTCCACTAAAATGTGTTGATGTTTAATCATGAGCGTGAACCAGTACTGTTTCCCCATACATTGTTCCAGTCTTCCACTAAAATGTGTTGATGTTTAATCATGAGCATGAACCAGTACTGTTTCCCCATACATTGTTCCAGTCTTCCACTAAAATGTGTTGATGTTTAATCATGAGAGTGAACCAGTACTGTTTCCCCATACATTGTTCCAGTCTTCCACTAAAATGTGTTGATGTTTAATCATGAGCGTGAACCAGTACTATTTCCCCATACATTGTTCCAGTCTTCCACTAAAATGCGCTGTTAAGAATTTGTTCAGTTACGTCCAGGAAAGTTGCATCGTGTTTATTTTATGCAAACAATCCACTTGTGTTGCTCTCAGTTTAGGATGTGGCTACACCAGCCGTTGATATAAAATACTGACATTGCCTGTGGTATTGACCACAGGTTGTACAGAAATGCTTTGTGTTATTTGGGATCAAATTGGTCTAACATGATAAGGGGTTCATTGAACTTCATTCGCTGTTGTAAAAGGTACGTTCTTATATGGCGCGGTATCCAGTCCTTGGGACTGTTCAAAGCACTTTACACTTCATCCTCTAGCAAACCTGTCCACTCAAACAACTCAACTTCTCTGGGAAGTATTCAGTCATGCTGCAATTACTGCGCGAAGACTACTCGTTCACATATCTACCACTGTCTGTATAGCCAGGTGCTCATTTATACAGCTGAGTGAACTGTGGCAACGTGGAGTAAACGTAATCACCATGTCTGTAGCCAGGTACTCATCAGTGAACTGTGGTAATGTGGGGTGAACAAAATAGCCAGTTTTGAAATGGCAACAAGAGGATTCAAACCCGGGTTCTCTCAACTGAGAGTCCATTCCCCACTAACATAGACATAACAGATGCATAACAACTTGTCACTTGGCTGGTAACACCAACATGATATTGTTTTAAAAAAGACATTACTTAACATTGATAAAGACAAGACGATGTATGAACAGTGTCATGACAGCACCAATGTACAGTGTCATGGTCGCACCAATGTACAGTGTCATGGCCACACCAATGTACACTGTCATGGCCACATCTAGCAAACATTAATCACCATCTTATTATAATTGACCTGGAGTTTGTTTGTACATTAAGCTACTCTTCCTAAATGCTTTGCATCTTGGGCGTCAAACTCTCAGGAGTTCAACTACGATCCCACTGTTGAAATTCAACTCGCTATTACCTTTTTTTTAAACTTACAACTGTCCACAATGTCATATAAACAATTACATACAATTGTTGACAACATTATGTGAACAATGACATACAATTGTTGACAACATCATGTGAACAATTACATACAACTGTTCACAATGAAATGCGTCTTTTCTACAATTGTTATGCTAGACATTACTATAACTGCCAGTATTACATCGCAATTTCAAGAGTAGGATTCAAATATATTGACTGCCAGCACCAAGTACCAAGGCACTGTGTATCCACAATTTTTTTTTTACATTGTTATTGTATACTTAAAAAAACTACCAAGTTATCCCATCCGGAGGATGGGTATTTTTGCTAGTCATGATGATAAAATAAAATGCACTGATAAAAGCTAAACATTGATATCTACAGATTCTGATGGTCATTATTATATAATATTAAACCTGTTTTGACCAAGAGTTCCATGTAACTCCATTAAACTCCCTCAACTGATTTGGCCTATCACGAATCCAGTTCGTTGATGTCCAAATATGTAGTGTGTGAATAATTTAAGTAACATGTGCAGTCAATTTAATAAAAGATGTGTATTTTTTTCAAATCATGGAAAGAATTTATTTTAGTCGTTAGATCTGGTAAGGGTAAAAATACTGGATATCCAAAATGGTAAACACTTTGCAGGTCTTGCACCAATCACATGACAAAGTTATGAATTTTCACCAAGGATGAAATTTGTGAGTTTTCAGCATGTCCATGTTCACTTCAATTAATGTCTGACCAGACATTAAGTAATTTAATAGTTTGTCTGATGATTTCACAAAAGCTACATAAAAAAGTTGCACAAATGAGCTAGCATGTTGTAGGTTTTATATTTTGCAAAATAAATTTTAAATGAGACTGGCAAAAAAATCTCATTCAGGAGGGAGGGACCTTTAAATACCTAGGAGAGATATCTAAAGAAGGATCAAGACCTCAAATCATTTCATGGATGGCACAAACCACCACAACACTAGCCAAACTAAAACTAGTCTGGAAAGAAAAATATCTCATTAACTTCAAAAGTGCAGTTCCTGAGGGCATTGGTGATATCAATATACCTCTCTATGTGTGTGAAACATGGACTCTCATTGCTGAACTTGAGAGAAAAATTCAGGCATTGAAAATGTGTTGTGCATTCCATATACAGAACACATTCCATGTATAGAACACATCCCATGTACAGAACACATCCCATGTACAGAACGCATTCCACATACAGAACGCATTCCATGTACAGAACTATTTCCATGTACAGAACACATTCCATGTACAGAACACATTCTATGTGCAGAACACATTCCATGTGCAGAAAACATTCCGTGTGCAGAACACATTCCGTGTGCAGAACACATTCCGTGTACAGAACACATTCCGTGTACAGAACACATTCCTTGTACAGAACACATTCCGTGTATATAACACATTCCGTGTACAGAACACATTCCATGTACAGAACACATTCCATGTACAGAACACATTCCATATACATAAGTCTAACCTCATCGAAAAATCCATTAGTTGGCATAAAAAACTGATGATTATGACAAGAAGATGCAAACTGCAGTGGCTTGGTCATGTCATGTGATCAACAGGCCTCTCCAAAGCATCTCTGCAAACACAGCGAATGGAGGACATAGAAGAGGCAGACAGAAGAAGAGGTGGGTCGACAACATCAGGGAGTGGACAGGACTGAGCTCGTCAGAGTGTGGAGGTGACGAGGGCCCGAGTGGGATGGAGAAACATTGTACAAGTATCTGAGACTGAAGTGATGCCTCAACGACAACGACAAGTATAGGTGAAGGCATCTAAGTAAATAGTTAACACCAAATTTATGATAAAAATATCACATACTTTAATCATGCTCACGTTGAACTCAGGTTCCTGAGGATATAGGCACCATAGAAGTTAATTATTATTATTGCTGGAACCCTATAATTGGGAGAGCCCAAAGTTTTCTGTCAACTTTAACAACAGATAAGATGAATGTAGTAAATTTGCAATTGCTGGGTAAACTTACCTCAGACTTATTGAGTCGAGGACGCCCACGTGGTCGGCCAGTCGGCACATAATTCTACAGGGTAAATAAACAAGCAACCTTTTGAATTGAGTGTTTAATAACATGTAAAACAAACAAACACAGGTGAAGGATATGATTAAGAAAATATAAAGCAACAAGAAATTTTTTGGAATTAACTGTGCTCATTTGTATTCTAAAATGCATGTCCATTGTTAAATCAGTTTTTAAGGAGACAAATCACATTTTTATACAGAAATTTGCATCTTACCTACAACCAGTATTTTAAGTACAGGTACTAAACTTTTGTTTTCTCCATTTCCACAAGAAATTGTATGTATGCACTAGAATGTTCATGTGGAAATACAATTTATTTATTGAAATTGATTTATTGTATGCAGTTAACTGTTCAACACAAACGGTATATTGCATTATGTGGGATAAAACACTCAGCATCTGTACATTTCAAGATCTTTTTATGACTACCGAGAAGAAAAATCAAGGCTCCATTTCATAGTTTATTATGGTATACAAATGCACAAAACAGTCATTATCTGATATGTGATATCGGCAGAAAAACAGCAGCATTCTCAAAGTATGATGATATTGGAGTTGTTGTTTTGCCATTTCGTATTATCAATGTATGTTTGCCATAAGCACACACACATATTTCTACACTACAGATCATGACGTAGGCAATGCTAGGCATGCAGACTTGGTGCCCGCAAACAACTGCTACTCAAAAATAATTAAATCTAAAAAATTTAATTCACAACTACTTGAAAAATTGAAGGATTTCAAGGCCTTGAATTAGAACAAATGTAATTCAAGGCGTTTCAAGACCCCACACGGACCCTGTCAACAAACTATACATACATTGGCTAGACTTGTTGGGAGGCCACCTCCAATTTAAACCATTGATGTCTTTGTGCAGTGGGTAGTTATTAACATTTTGCCATGACCGTCCATCAGTCTGTCGTCCTGTTTGCCATTGTTGTCAACCATCTGGGACGACACCACCTGCAGAATGTGACACAGACACGAAAATTTTTTAGGGAACACACGATTCGCATATATTACATATATTTATAAAAATAATTTTGGATCTTTTAGTTTTATAGTGCATATTCCTGTAATAGACAGATTAATGTGCTTTACAATAAAAAAAATGCATAAATAAAATTGCACATAATTATGCTTCTAATCCAAATATTTTAAATATATCTAAAAATTACTATAAAAAAATGTATTATTAAAAAACTCATTTATATTTAGTTTAAAAAAAATTATTATAAATAAACTGAAATACAGTATACTTGATGACACACATTAAAATAATATAATAATTATATTGAACATTGCCCAAATTAAGAAAATGTGTTAAAATGAGAAATTGTAAAACTATCATAGCAACCGATTACAGCAAATATAAAATATAATAAACAGGTGGGTTGTTAGTGTTCATTTAAACATCTGTAGGTCTTAAGAGGCACGAACACACACACACACACACACACACACACACACACACACACACACACACACACACACACACACACACACACACACACACACACACACACACACACACACACACACACACACACACACACACACACACACACACACACACACACACACACACACACACACACACACACACACACACACACACACACACACACACACACACACACACACACACACACACACACACACACACACACACACACACACACACACACACACACACACACACACACACACACACACACACACACACACACACACACACACACACACACACACACACACACACACACACACACACACACACACACACACACACACACACACACACACACACACACACACACACACACACACACACACACACACACACACACACACACACACACACACACACACACACACACACACACACACACACACACACACACACACACACACACACACACACACACACACACACACACACACACACACACACACACACACACACACACACACACACACACACACACACACACACACACACACACACACACACACACACACACACACACACACACACACACACACACACACACACACACACACACACACACACACACACACACACACACACACACACACACACACACACACACACACACACACACACACACACACACACACACACACACACACACACACACACACACACACACACACACAAATCAAGTCATTAGAGAACTGTTCTTTCATGTGTATGTGTGCATGCATGTCTTTACACACACTAGCTTCAAGTTTTTTATTTCCTTTTACCTCTGCCTTGTGACGAAGAAAGCACTATTTTACAAGCTTTAAGTTTTGATAATACTTTATAGTTATTTAACACGGAAATTATTTCAAAGTTCTTTTTTGGCACATCAAGTACAGACTGTTTCTCACCAGGTATGTCACGATGATGTCTTCTGGTGGTCCCTCTGTCACGAATGTCAACACTTTCTCAGACATTGCCTCGATCTAGAAAACACAACAGGATATATTAGTTTGTTTCTATAAATTCAACAATAGTATCTATATTACGCCCACCCCCACTGCGCTTCACGGGCTGCGGGTGTCATGGCGAACCAATTACAAGATTCTTTTGTTAACCTACCATGTATTCCACATTTCGCACCCGCAGACATTGTTGACATGATCTCACCATTCACACCAGGGCACCGGCTTCGTTCCGCTGACAGCAACCTACTCACTGTGCCACACCATAACATGTTCTGTTCACCAGTCGACAGGTAGCGAAACACGTGTGTCTCACACTCAAGAAATACTTTGAGGTGCACCTTGCCATCAAGGCCGACCAGGTGCGGCGGGCTCACATGTGTAATGAGGGCGGGTCTCCTCTCGCGGAGAGTCCCAGCTACAAGGTAGGCAGTTTTTCTAACAACATTATAGGAGTTCTCGTTGTGGCTATGAGACAAGACAACCCCCATTACTTACTACTACTTAAGGTAGATGGGGTGGCTAACATGTCAGTTGATTTTTTTCCCTCATAACATGCTAGGAAATGTTGAACTGAACATCGACATCACAAACAATCACCTGGCACTAACGACGTATATCGCCAATCTATCTTTTAAAAAACCAGTCCTTTGGGAAATCCCCCTAACTAACATTTTCATAGTAATGACCACGTGTGCTTCAATCAGGTACCCTCTTTGAACCAGCATAAATTTGTTTGCAGTGTACGCCAAACATATCATTCTGTGATTCCAGTACATTGCAGTACGATGCCTATTTAAATTAACTTGTTCTTAATCTGCGGCTAAGTTACTTTACTCTGCCATTGATGCTATACTGAACCCACCAGTAACTGTGACCCCGCCCATGACCCCGCCGGATAACAGGCCAATTAAATGATCTTGTGCACATAAACAACTGATCATGTGCCTGATAATGGGCTGGCATAATCCAATCTTGATAGATGACAATATGATACAAATGCAGCAAAATTAAGGGGACATGTCAATATTAGAAATAGCCATTATGTTTTGTCAACAATACGTAAAACACCAGAGAAAAACATCGCATTTCAAGCATAATAAGCACATCTATTGACATTTCTGTTATCACTAACAACCAGGAAATGTTACCTAATAAAATTTTTTTTTTTTCATTACAACAATTACTAAGCTGCAATTTCGCATATGAATGCATCTTACATGTAGGCAACATTATACAAACTTGAATTACAATTGGTGAAGGGTTTGTGTCAAAAACTCAATTTTCCCCTAACTTATTCACGGTGTTGTAGCAGATATAATTCGTTTATGTTAACCAAAATATTCCTCAACGTTATCAGCGACACTGTCATACTTATATTTATGTCATTTATTTATTTTGTCATTTTCTCAAAACGATATAATTTGACATTTTGCGGCAATTTTTTTCACATTTACAAAAATGTTTTTAAAATCTTGTAACCAGGCATGGGGTAATAGTAATTGAAATTTTTTTCTGTAATAGTAATAGACGAAATCTTTTTTTTAAAGTAATAGTAATAATAATAGTAATAGATCCCAAAGTAATAGATAATAATCTATATATATAGACAATGGCTGAGCCGTTATTCAAACAACATGAAAAGACCTGTAGGCTGATCATTTTATGCATTCAGAAATACCTGCTCAATGAAACAATGCAGGAGTAGCAAGCCAATTACTAATTGTTGAGATGCCCCATTGGGGTGGCTATGACTTCACACATTCCTAGCAAACACAAAGGGCATGGTTTCAGATATGTGCAGGCAGGCAACAAATGTTATCTTAGAGCAGGAGCTACAATCTGTATTGAATTCAAAGTAAGCATTAATTTGAGCGGAACTTCTGAGTACTTTTTTCAAATTGCCAATTGTCAGATGATAACATTGCCACACAGACCCTTTGTTCAAATTTGGACAAATGTTCTCACCTCAGATCTTCAAATGGTGTACAAATGTATGTTTAGCTAGTACTACAAAGACTGAGTTCATAGGCAATTTTAGGGTTCATAGACCCACCAAAAATAGTTAATTGACATTCAGCGATAGTATTAATGACCTAGTAATAGTAACAGATATCATGGTAATAGGAATAGTAATATATTATAATTAATGTAATAGTAATAGAAACAATAAGAAGTAATAGTAATAGATTGTCTGTAATAGAACCAATGCCTGCTTGTAACATAACCAAATAAATGTAAAACATTTTATTAATCTGGAATATTATATAGTATTTAAACTACAATATGTGAAGAAATGGTTAATTTATCTTAAAAACTTACACTTAAACTACTCAATTCAAGACAAGCATATGATAGCCACCCCAACTAATTTAAGTCCCAATTAAGGACATATTTTTTAAAGAATGCATTCACTGATTACTTATAAATAGAAACCTTTATAGCTACATATAATCAGACAAGCTTTATCTCTCTTTTTATCTATTATGGCATTTTATTTTTATTACTTGACTGGGGTTAAATTTTATTGCAATTTATATAAGGGTAATTATAACAGAACTGACATGACACACTATACAAATGTTTGTTCAATGTGATGTCGTATTAGAAAACATACGGGCAGTTCCACGTTCAGGTAAACCAACACGTCATTTTTAGAAACTGATTCAAATGGGGCAATTGTGGTATAATTTGAAAGGTTATATTCAGGGTTGCTTGATTTAAATCATTGATTTAAATCATGATTTAAATCACTAAAAAAAAAGTCATTCATTTATGATTTTTTTGGCTTACGTTTTTTTTAATCGCTGATTTATATGAATTTAACACAAATAATTGTTTACAAGCATTGAGGTCAACAAAGTTTTGTGTGTTTTTTAATATAAAACACAAAGTGCGCACACTTGTGTAGCTGTATTGACACCAGATAGCCTGATAGTCAAATATTTTATGACATTGTGTATGTTTGAGCTATTCCCTTTCTGAATGCAGTGAAGCCACACAAACTTGCCTTCCAGAGGAAGTATATTTTCAAGTCAGAAGCCCTGAGTTAAAGTCCACTTATAGCTTGTGCTAGTTGTTACCAATTCAGTATGTTGACTCAGTTGTTTAATACTGTACCAGTTTGTATTCTGGTTAGAGACCCTTAGAGTACAGAGAGCCCTGAACAGGTGCTAATCCACCCTCTCAGCAAACAATAATTAGCACTGCTACAGCCACAGACACACAGCATGCTTTCCTCTCCAAGACAGATTACGGAAACAGACAGGGGGTGAGGCCTTGTGGACATTGTCTAATGTCTTTATATAAGCAAAAATCATGTACCCTCTGTTAAGACAAGAACCCAAATTGATTTGAATAGAACACGTTTGAAAGAGTTTACATATATAAACATCTATATAAATGTCTATATACCAGATTTCCCAAAAAAAGATTAAATTTTTTTTTTTTTAAATCCAATTTAAATTTTAAAAATCCAATTTTTTTTATTTTAAAAAAATCATGATTTTTTCAACCCTGGAACTTATATTCCATAGTTTCAGATGTCACATTAATCCATTTTCAACAGATGTTATGTAATCATTTATTATGCAACTACTGACATGACAATGATAGCAAAAATATTTTATGACAAATTCCATCAAAACATTTTTCACTATTATCTACTTTAATTTATAAGTAGGCTTATTCATTTTTATGTTTTAATCCCAGAGTTTAACCCCAAACATATACTTAGTAGATGTACATGTTATAACAAGTTTAAGTATATTTTAAACTGAATTTTTACTAAATTAGTAATGGGTATGTTATTCATGCACATCCAACACTACATTTTTAATCTTTACTGATGTTGGATGGTTGCAAGATTTTATTAACTGAGATATAATGTTAATTTTATTTGTTTGAACAAATACATTTTTTTTATTATGCAATAATTAATCGGCAGTTGTGGTGTATGTAAAAAATTGTATGTTCAACACCATATGTCCAACACCCCATATGTCCAATGCCCCATATGTCCCACACACCATACATCCAACACCCCATACGTCCAACACCATACACTATGCTGATTGGGTTCAATTTTTTTAAACAGAATATAAGTGTTTATGCAATTTCTGTGAGATGTAATAAACATTATAAACATTATCAATATCGTGACCATTCTTTATCCATATATTTGGATTAATACATTTGGAACTAATTACACTGACTAAACCCAAATTAATTTGGGGCACAACATAAGACCATTGAAATATAAATATAAATGACATAACAAAAAATAAAACGTGTCACAAACACACGATTTATGGTTAACATAAATGCGATATAGCCAGGACAACACTTCTGAGATGTTTATTTTTGCTGCGTCTAAATTATTGCAGCTCCGTAAATATTTTTAGCTGCCATGCGGGCCACTGTAGTCAAAAATTGAAGTCGCCCGAAGTAATTTTTGGGCACCATTGGCGACCGAGCAACCGCTAAATCTCACCCCTGCTGATGTCATAGTGGGCTCCTATAATTAAAGTAAAAAGTTGTGGTACTTTCTATCCCAGCATGCAGTGCATGGCTCAAGTGTCCGAAACATACATCCGACACCACTTTCATTTGTGTCAAATTCAAATAAATTAAACAATTGAAATTCAAAAGAATCAAAATTGATAATTTAAATCAAACGACTCTGTTATTTTCCTACAAATTTCAGCCTACCTTTTCTATGGCATAGGATTCTTGTGTTTCCTGTCATGCCGTTGTGAACAGGTTTGTGTGTGTTGTACTCTTCCGTCTATCTCTCAGTCATTTAGTCTATCATCTGTCAACAGAAGATGGACAATCAGGTACAATAACGACAATTTGTATTCAACCTTTTAGGTAATTGCGTTACACAGAGTAAAAATTACTAGAACTCTTTGCAATGTATCAACCCAGCACTGTACATTGTATCCAGTGTCAGCGTTTTCCAACTGCCTTTGTAGCAGCCCAGCACTGTACGTCATATCCAGTGTCAGCATTGTCCAACTGACTGTGAAGCAGCCCAGCACTGTACGTCATATCCAGTGTCAGCATTGTCCACCTGCCTTTGTAGCAGCCTAGCACTGTACGTCATATCCAGTGTCAGCATTGTCCACCTGCCTTTGTAGCAGCCTAGCCCTGTATGTCATATCCAGTGTCAGCATTGTCCACCTGCCTTTGTAGCAGCCTAGCACTGTATGTCATATCCAGTGTCAGCATTGTCCACCTGCCTTTGTAGCAGCCTAGCACTGTACGTCATATCCAGTGTCAGCATTGTCCACCTGCCTTTGTAGCAGCCTAGTAATGTACATCATAGCCAGTGTCAGCATTGTTCAACTGTTTGTGAAGCAGCCCAGCACTGTATGTCGTATCCAGTGTTAGCATTGTCCAGCTGACTGTGTAGCAGCCCAGCACTGTACGTCATATCCAGTGTCGTCCAACTGCTTGTGAAGCAGCCTAGCACTGCATGTCATATCCAGTGTCAGCATTGTCCAACCGCCTGTGTAGCAGCCTAGCACTGTACGTCATATCCAGTGTAAGCATTGTCCAACTGCCTGTATAGCAGCCTAGCACTGCATGTCATATCCAGTGTCAGCATTGTCCACCTGCCTTTGTAGCAGCCTAGCACTGTACGTCATATCCAGTGTCAGCATTGTCCAACTGCCTGTATAGCAGCCTAGCACTGCATGTCATATCCAGTGTCAGCATTGTCCACCTGCCTTTGTAGCAGCCTAGCACTGTACATCATATCCAGTGTCAGCATTGTCCAACTGCCTGTATAGCAGCCTAGCACTGTATGTCGTATCCAGTGTCAGCATTGTCCAACTGCCTTATTAGAAAAATCAAGGCTCCATTTCATAGTTTATTATGGTATACAAATGCATAAAACAATCAATAGTCTGATATCGGCAGAAAAATAGCAGCATTCCCAAAGTATGATGATATCGGAGTTGTTGTTTTGTCATTTCATATTATCAATATATTTGCCATGAGCACACACATATTTCTACGCTACCGATCATGACATAGGCACACAGACTAGGTGCCTGCCAACGGCTACTACTAAACACTAATTAAATTGATAACATTTAATTCATGACTACTTGAACAATTCAAGGATTTCAAGGCCTTGAATTAGAACCAATAAGACCCCCATACGAACCCTGTCAGCACACTATATGGACATTGGGTACGTATTATGTAGGTATATTTCATAACCTGATAGATGACCTGTTGGGAGGCCACCTCCCATTGAAACCATTGATGTCTTCGTGCAGTGGGTAGTTATTAACATTTTGCCATGACCGTCTGTCAGCATGTCGTCTTGTTTGCCGTTGTTGTCAACCATTTGGGACGGCACCATCTGCAGAATGTGACACGGGTAGTGCAACGGAGACGACAAACTTTTAGGGAACATACAATTCACATATATTACTTTTTATAATAATTTCAGATCTGTTATAGTGGATGCTCCTATACTAGATAAATCAACGTGCTTTACAATAAAATAATACATAAATACTATGCACATGTTTATGATTATAATCAAAATATTTTAAATATATCTATAAAAATAATTTTTTTTAATAAATGCTCAATTAAATCTAGTTTTTAAAATAATTATAAATATATAATAAAATACGGAATACTTGATGACACTCATTAAAATTATATAACAATTATATTGAACATTGTTCAAATTAAGAAAAAAAAATTAATTTGCAATTGTAAAACTATTACAATAAAATAAAATAGTTTGAACATGTGGGTTTTTAGTGCTTGCTTGAACATTTGCAGGTCTTTAGAGGCACGCACAAATCATTGTTTAACATACAAATAAAAATCATTAGACAACCGTTCTTTCGTGTGTGTGCGAGCATGTGCATGCATGCGTATCTGCATGCAGGCATGTGTTTACACACACTAGTTTCAAGTTCTTAAAAATGTATTTCTGCCTTGTGACGAAGAGAGCATTATTTTACAAGCTTTCAGTTTTAATAATACATCACAGTTATTTAACACAACAATTATTTCAAAGTTCTTATTTGGCATATCAAGTACAGACTGTTTCTCACCAGGTAGGTCATGATGATGTCTTCTGGTGGTTCCTCTGTCACGAATGTAAAAACTTTCTCAGACATTGCCTCGATCTGGAAAACACTACAGGAAATATGTTTGTTTGTAAAAATGCAACAACAGTATCTACATTACACCCACCCCACTGTGCTTCACTGGCTGCTGGAGTGGTAGTTACCAATTACAAGATTCTTTTGTTCACCTACCGAGCATTCCACATTCTACGTCCAAGTATACTGTTGACATGATCTCGCCATCTATACCAGGGCACCGGCTTCATTCCGCCAACAGCAACCTACTCACTGTGCCACGACATAACATGGAACATACCGTTCCATGTTGTCATTTCTCCATAATGGCATTGTTCCTACGGGTCAACCAATCGGACTCTATCCATGTCACAGACTCAATGGAACTGTTTAAGTCCCGTAAAGACATATTATTTTAAGAATGCATTCGCTGATTACTTATAAAAAAATTATAGGTACATGTTGTCATCGACAAGTTTTATCTCTTTTTATCTATTATGGCATTTTATTTTTATTACTTGATTGGGGCTAAACTATATTTCAATTAATATCAGGGTAATTATAATACAATTGAAACAATATGCTATATGCTCAAGGGTTTGTTCAATATGATGTTGTATTAGAAAATATACACAACTTCATTCTTGTAAGAACTTTCATTTGTGTTCAATTCAATTAAATGAAGCAATGAAAACAAATGTTATTAAAATTAATCAAAATCAATGATTTAAATCAAATGACTGTTACTTTTCCTACGACTTTCAGCCTACCTTTTCCGGTGTAAGATTCTTGCGTTTCCTGTCATGCCATTGTGAACAGGTCTGTGTGTGTTGTTCCCTTCCATCAATCTCTCAGTCATTTAGTTATCTGTCAACAGAAGATGGACAATTAGGTACAATAATGACAATTTATATTCAACCTTTAGTTAATTGTGTTCATCATCATCATCATCATCATCAGTCCCTTAACCCGGAGTGTCGTTAGGACCCCACCGATGACCTCGCAACCAGCTGTCTCCACCTCTGTCTGTCGTCTGCCGCCCTATGTGTCTCTGAGAAGTCCAGGCCTGTCCACTCTTTGATGTTGTCCTCCCATCTCTTCCCCTGTCTTCCTCATCTTCTTGCTCCCCTAACGGTGCCTTGCAGGATGGTTTTTATCAGGCCAGATGTTCGTGAGACGTCACCATACCATTTCAGCTTCTGTCTCTTTACCATGGTCAGGAGATCTTCATAGGGCCCAAAGTCGTTGGGGCGTAAACTTGTATTACTGTGATGTTGAAAGGGTCTGCCCTTAGGTGGACAGAAATGAGTCTGCTGGACATTGGACGACATCCCATGATTTTGTGATGTCTTTGTGAGCAAAAAAACCATCGCCATATTCATTCAGCTTGTGTCCCTCTCCGGTTGTTTCGCTGAAGTTCTTCATCATAATTCACAGAGTTCAAGGAAATTCCAGCGGTACCTGTCCATCTCATATGTGAGTTCTTTCAGTTTCCCTGCTGGTCTCATTATTCTAACGTTCCACGTTCCGATGGTGATGTTGTCTCTCCCATTGTGCTGTTGTTTGGTCACCAGTAGTATACTTATCATGTCCATCCTTGTGAGGGGCAGATAGTGCGGTCATTGTTAACCCAGGCTATACTGATCCGATATGCTCTGTGTATTGTTCATCATCATGTGGTGTGTTTAAGGCGAGTTCCTGACCTGGCTGAGCCCAACCCTCTCCAGGTGGTCATTGCCCCATTAGCCTGATTCCACAATTTACAGGTATATGTTGACAAATATCTCAGAAGGGTGGATTACACACAGATGAAATTTTTTTTAACTCCCGATAAGCCAATGGCTTCCACTTGCAAACTGGGTTTTTTGCTTGAATGTCAATCTTGTTAAACCAAAACTTAGCCATATATCCAGACATGCTGTTTCATGTGGATTATCTGTATTCAACACAGTTTTTTTGGAGGAATATGACCATGCGAGTATTTTTACTGAGTTGTTTCAAATTACAGAAAAATCTGCCGTTAAAAAGTACATATCTTGTCATATTCATTACAAAAGTGTAAAATGGAATGAAAAATGCATAGCAAGCTGTCAAAGCAGATTGAGTTTTGATGTTTGCATACAAAGTAGGCAGACACCTGGTAGCTAGGCAGATTTCAGATGAAACCTAGCAGATTTTGTTTGTGTTAACCTGATAGATGGCGACGCTCGATTGGAATCAGAATGCTATTGGCTGATTAACAAATAAATTTGTTTACATGTACACTATTTATAAAGAATGTCAAGTAAACATTACGGGTTTCAACCAAAAAACAGCATGTCTGCATGTTGGGATGCAATTACTGAATATCGTATGAGCGTCTGAATAACAAGTCTGATCAATTTGGATACGTGTGCAGATCACACATGTTGTGGTCTAGAGAACAATCTACATATTATGTTGTGTTACCATGGCAACCAACCAGGGATGCATTTCCGCCGACAGAAACCTGTTTTTGCAGAGAAAGTGACAGAAACCATCATAAACCTGTTTTAGCCAGTTTCTGACAATTTCCGCCAGCAGAAACTGGTGTGTCAGAAACCTCCAAAAGGAATTATCCCTGACCAGTATTATTTATATCGATACAGATGAACATGGAATTAGTCTTAATTACAATTTCTTGATAATAATGATTTTTTGTGGGGCTTATCGATGAATGGTAGTTTGACAAATTCTGCTGCAATAGATGTCATAAACCAGTTTTCACTGAGACGGTATAAACAACAGTTTATACCTGTATTTACTACAAAGTGCCATAAACCATGCAACCCTGCAGCCAATACATTAGATGTTACCTGAGATGAGAGTGATGAGGATGTCATCCTTAGTGAGCGAGGCAGCAAAGTCCACTATGAGCGAGGTCACCCTTTGTGTTGGCTTGTCCGGCAAGTTGTTGGCAGCACCCTCTAGCAGCTTCTTGATGCTGGTCTTGCGAGGCAACAAGTCACTGTCATCAGGCAACGTAACAATTATATTTATGCAACACACATACATACATACATACTAAACTAACATATGTATATACATTACATACATATGTATACATTATGCATTTATATAATTGTATGACAGTGACTTTATATATACAATAATGGGTCATTTCTTATGAAATCAACCAATAAAATTCTTTACCCTCTGCGATTTTAATTAAATTTTGTACACATGCTGGACTTGTACGGAAATTTACCTGTGCCAACTTTCATACTTGTGACTGGAATAGTGTTAGAGTTATTGCACATTACTAATAAAAAAGTTGACCAAAAATTGTGTTACCTTTTAACAGGTATGTAGACATAACATTGGCCCCAATGGTGCTAAAGTACTGATAACATGAAGCTAATATATTGCAAGGTTGGAGTCATACTGCTCTGCTGATGCTTGATGGACAGTTCATTAAGTATTTGCTCATTGGTGCTTAAGGACAATTACATCAGGTGGTTAGGGCCAATAGTGTGCAGCCTCAAAGAAAACACTATAAGCTGCTGGAGTTTGTTCAAACATTACCCAGCATGGCAGGGCAGGGAGCTGTAATGATTGATTTATTGATACAGATTTTAAAGATAGCAAGCTTAGCACTGGTCCACTGCTGGAAGTCTGGAACCTTTATCAATTAAGTGATCACCAGTGAATGAATGGCTTCAATGACAAGTCTGTGGAGCCTGTCCCCATAGGCTTGTGTGAAAAGGACCATTGGCTGGTGGAACTGGCTTCAAAGGAATCCCACTAGCCATGCAGCAGTCATACTGTCACAATCTCCTGCTATGTAAACTGCAGGGTAAACTCATTGAGGGCCATGATTCACAGGAGTCTGGAGAAACCAGTGTAATTTGCTATTTCCTTTTAAATCGTTATCATTTTCAGTACATGAATTTTAAATCGTTATCATTTTCATTACATGAATTTTAAATCAATCATTTTCATTATCATTATATAATTAACACCTTCATTATTGTTTCATTATCACTACAATGACTCCAACCCTGTTACGATGTTCTATCCACAGATATATGGCAGCCTGGCAGCTTTAACATTTCATGTATCTGTTTTCTTGAATAAACATTGGACACACTATGGGGAGGGGGATTTAGCCACCAACAACAGAGTCAGCTTTGAAAGTGGCTTAGAAGTGTCACTAACAAAACAGTAAAAGTGGTCAAACACTTCTGGGATCATGTGTCAATACATAGCTTGTTTTGTATTTAATTTCAACTTACGTTAGAAATATACAAAGAACTATATAATATGTTTAAAGTTGTGACTTTTTCCTGTGACTTTATTTCTAATTTCTACCACCCACCTGCGTCCATTACCATGCAATGACTGGGCAATGCCTACAGGTACACTGGCCACCCTCATGTCCTCGGTGGCCCGCACCATTCCTGCCACAGCTTTGCCAAATGCGACAATGTGCAAGTTATGATCGAGAAGATATGTCGTGCCATTCACAAGTAAATTGTCACCACTGCACTTGAGAGTCCGCGTGACCATAGTCGGTGGTAGAACGGAGTCTATTGCAGACAGGAAGATGCCATGGGCATGTGATCGTGCTTCCGACATTTTTGTCTGTTTTGTTAGTAGCAGAGTTTGGGTGCTGCAAAGCTTTGAGGGTTTGCAGAGAATACTCCTGATTATGGAACAGCTGATCATGGTAGCCACGTATCAACCGTCATTGTCAGTCATGATGTCGCCTGTCACAATATCAAACGTGACATGCATTAACAGTTTCACTTGTGTATTATGTGACATAGCATCTGCACATTGTTTATTATCAAGTGACTGTGTCTTTAGTGATATACAATACATATTATTATTATTAATGATTGCATACACGAAAGACGTGTTTATTACATTTTTATAATGTCCCAAATATCACAGACAAGTTTTTGGTCCAGCAGGAACTACAACCCTATTGGGGCGTTTGAAAATGGCCGTCTATGACAATGACTATGCCTAGTATTAGTGTGTCTATGTCTCCATGACCATGTCTATGTCTATGATGAATATCGAATAACAGGATATGCCAATCTATACAAAGACAGTCTATCATTGACTCAAGGAAATAGAAAAAAAACTGTCGTGGACTCAGTGGGCTTCCCAGAGCTGGTGATATATATCTTTAAACTCACAGTTTAGCTGTTATCAGCTGCTTAGGGAGTATCTCATCAAACATCAGACGTGACAGCGATGCCGATGGCTGTCACTCAGTGGGCGATAATTGGTGAACTACGGCTAAATACGCATTTTACAGCATAAAATAATGGAAACAACTGCAAACGAAATATTTTCTGTGCAGTGTGAGATGACGCACGCCGTGGTAAAATGGTTACTGAACTTGTTGCCCAAAATATACCGCCTTTGTCACTTTCGAATATCTTCTGCAGCCAGCGTTCCAAGCCATAAAGGCAAGGAGCAGAAACGTCATATTCGCAAGGTGGCAGCACCATTGGTCCTTTTCTCGGTTTCGGGCCCTTTCCTCGAACCTGGGATAAAGAAAATGTGTCCACATTTTGGGTATCGAGGCATGCAGTGCGAGTGGAACGGCCAACGCGCTTACCAACCACAGCGTCCTACTGTCGAGCACGTGATGAATCCCTCGTTTGTTGTACGCTATAAATTTGGGTATTTTCGCATCTATGTCACAAGTCACACTCTTCTCTATCTCTGATGGCGAGCACACATCCTTTCAGATAAAAAAAACATCGTATCGTACTGTCCGAGAATATCCAACTTGCAATGACTGAATCTGTCCTGTGCCGGATCTTTCCTTTCTGAAAAAGGTTGTACATGCAATGTGAATACGCAATTTGCCTACAACTATGTCTATAGGACGCGTGATTTTTTCGCAGCCACCAGTGCTATAATTATATAGACAGATGCGCAAATTTACCACGTATCTCCGCACCAAAGACGGTAGTTCTACTCTTGTCAAGGGAGTACAGAGCTCGACGATACGCGACTTCTCGAAGAGGGGCGTGTGCACAACTATCAAACCTCCAGTAGGGTAACCTGGGGCAACTCGGCCCCTAGAGATAAGACAGCCCAGTAGGGTAACCTGGGGCAACACGGCCTCTAGAGATAAGACAGCCCAGTAGGGTAACCTGGGGCAACTCGACCCCTAGATATAAGACAGGCCTACACAAAATATAAAACTATGAACGTCTCCAAATGTGGTGCAAAATGAAGCTAACTTCTATCTGATACATACTCGAAAGATCAGCAACACGAGACAAACGTAATTAAATCAGTGTGTTTTAAAACATTTATATGCACCATTATAATATGTGCACTGATCTAATATTTTGCCAATAGTAAAATGGTGAAATTCACTATATAACGATGCGAATGATGGATTTAATTGGTGACATGAAAATATTATTAATCAGTTGACAAGTCAAACAATCTAAAATGGACAATAGTATGTTGTGTTTTGTATACATCGTGTTAATACACATGTTGTACGTGCCTGTGGGGCAATGCGGTCCCCATGCCTGTGGGGCAATGCGGTCCCCATGCCTGTGGGGCAAGATGGTCTCTATGTCTTTTCCCACACGCACATGGTCACAATGTATCAAATGTATTACACGTGATCAATCATGTTTAATACATTTAATATAATGTTAACAGTGCATAATTGACGTTCTCAAGGCCTGTTGGCTGTACTTATGATGGACTATTACTAAACCAATATTATATTACGTATGTATTGCAATTCGGTATTTATTATACGTTAACTCCAATTTAAATGTTATTTAACAACCATAATGGCCTGATATATTACTATCATATATGTGCATGTTAATTTCAGGCAATAGTTCGTTCGTATAAGCGAAACGGGGGAATGGGGCAAAACGATTTTTGGGGGGCAAGACGGCTTTTTGGGTACTCTTACTATTTTTCAAATGCAACTTAGCTAGATTGTTTATTTACTGAAAATAGCTTTCCAATGGGTAACAACTATATCTGTCCATAACGTGATCCCATTAAAGATATGCTAACATATTTTAAGGGTGTACAATTTGACAGTTTTAAGGGGGGCCCGCGCTGTCCCAGGTTATCCTACGTAGTGATTGCATCACCAGCGAAGTGCAACCCTAGCCTGATATTTGCTGACTCGAGTAATTTTTATGACTTGCGATTTGACTTGGAACTCATAGATATGACTGGAGACTTGGACTTGGAACTCAAGGTGATGACTGGAGACTTGGACTTGGAACTCAGAGAGATGACTGGAGACCCTTGAATTTACTTGTTGATGGTTGTTGTGGAATTTCATATCACTTTGCAATCGTTGAGTGAGCCACTGCGATCGTTTAGTGAGCCACTGCGATCGTTGAGTGAGCCACTGCGATCGTTGAATGAGCCACTGCGATCGTCTTTCATGTTACATTATCCTTGTAGCGTCTAACCGTGGAGGGCCCTAGCGGCTCGACCCGGATTGAGACAGTTTACATTAAAACGTACGCTACCACTAGCTAGGACTTTGTCATAACATATCTAGACAAATACATAATGAAACATTTCAGGCCCTCCAAACCGCATATTGTGATTTGGAGATGCAACGAACATGTGAAACGTGTTTTCCACAATAAAACCGTGTTATATAGTATGGCATATTACTATTATAACAACATTGATTGGTTCCAGACATATGTTAATAATTTTTACAGTAACACAATATCATATCACGGATAGTCTGGGGACATCTTAAAGTCGCACTCAGTCCTCCCATTATCCGCGCCATCTTGTCCGGTTAGTCGCCATCTTGTCAGGTCAGTTGCCATCTCTCTGAGCGTTACAAGGTCTGTCTGATCAAACACGTCAAATAGGTTAGACGTATGTCCACCAACTCGGCCTATGTATCGGTTTGAATCCCAACAACTACAAACTGCATGGCCAGTTGTGCAGGGGTACCATCGAGCAGGCGCAACACATGGCCGAACATGGATCTACGCATCCTGGGCACGGACCACAGTCACTTTTCCCATAGACGACCATTATAACGTTTTTGCGCCTACATTGAAAGCTCATCCTACAATTTTTTATTTCACAGCACATGACAAACCCACTAAGATACCTGGTGTGTGAAATTCGTGAAGATGACGTACCTCCTTTTCGTACAAATTGCTTCAACGCATGACACCCCTGCATTTCTGCAATGAAATTCACCGGTTTCCAAAATATGAGTACATCCTGCCTGATGGCCACTGTGTCCTTACGCAACAGGTATACCAACTGACAAATGGCATCATTTCAAAGCTCAGATGCTACTGTGCACAAAAACACCACTTACACTCAGTCATCCACACAATTTTTCCTCTCACTAATACACACAAACTGCACAATTAATTTTTTCCTAGGGACTATCTATCTATGTAATGGCGGATGAATTCTGACTGTGGTCCGATCCCTCCTCCTTACTTGCTGTGGCAGCGGTCCGGTGTCACAGTGCACGTACAGATCTTCACTGGATATGATCCCGTTAGTACAGCGCATGCCCAATATCGATCGCAGGTGGCGCTGTTGCAGGCATCTAGTTTGTGGAGCTCAATGGTTTGTAGCTCGCTGTTGATCCCATCGGGTCCAGTCGCACCGCCATTCCGCAGCAGCTTGAGAGCTCTCTCGATCTCTTCCGATGTTACGGACTGGAGAAATGGCCGTGCCTCACCAGTGAAGGGCTCTAGTAGGTCTTCGGCAGGATCTTTGAACTGCTGTTCAAACCACTGCCGGATATTGTAAGCAAAATTAATGTTTCGAGCCGGGAACGCCACCAGAGCCACCATCCGCCACCCCCCACTGTGTCATCCTCGTGCGACCGTTCATACCATCTCAATGGCAGCTGTTTTACTTCTGTCATTATGTCTGACAACATCTTGTTAGGATCTTTGTTTGGCGGCAGATCCGCGAGTCTGTGGTTGAGATGTTCTTTGTAAGCTGCATGCCTGCGTCTGACACGAGGTGAGAAACATCATATGAGTGTTGCGTTTTATGTTGTCTTGGATGCTTATTTTCAGACAAATGCGGTCCACCATGAGCCTAGCGACTACATGTTTGTGGTCAGAGCTAAATGTGTCGCTACCATATTAGCGCGCATCTGAAGCAACAGTTTAGCTTCAAGCTTGCAGAGTACGAAGACAATTTGGTTGTACACTGCGACCGTTCGTGTGGAGTCGGCGGGAGCGGTGCAGTCGTTCAACCGACCTGTCCACGATGTCCGATGACGGCTCGCGTGTTGAAACGTCGTGTCACATGCGAATAAGCCATGCATAGCGAGGAACGAGAGAAACATACGAGCTGCACACTCTCGGTGAATTGTTACGCTTGGGCCGCGAATCAGTCAGTATGTGTATGTTCATCAGTCGGTCACATTTTCGGTCGGCCGAGGTCGCCAACTAAAAGTGGGTATGTGTGTGGCGGGCTCTATGCTTGTCTTGTGTAGAATATTGGACAACACTTCTAAGGAGTCAAACGGTCAGGGTTGTGTGTGGGTGGAGAGATTGTTGCTTAGTCGTGTTTCGGAGCGAGGAGGATTGAGCGAGTGAGAACATAAATATGTTATGCATAAAATAACAATGCACCACGTCATGCATCCGCACCAATTTGAAACATATCTGTTTTTAAATACAGCCATTTGTATGACTACAAAACATTTGTGTTGAACGAAATATTCGCTGGCAGGTGACGCCCATGACGCAATACGTTATGTTACGTATAGAATGAGCGAGAAAAGTCGATATTCTCGCCGCATTTTCGTTCCATCGCGAAGGAGCTTTGTGTGACATTGATAAAGCTTTTTGAACGCGAGTTTACCCGTCTTTCTCTGAAAAAAAGTTGAAACTGGTAAGTGTGTAGGGTAGACCGGGGCTAGTTGTTACAATGTTCAGTTAAAGTCACTTTTTTTGTGAAAAGTATGTTACATGCGTTATTTTTCTCAACGAATACATTAAGTTTATTATTCGTGTTAATAAACTGTACCATATCATTGACATTCCATATTGGAGTTAGGCAGATATGTGACGTTTCCCAGGCGCCGTCGACTGTAACAACTAATCGGGGGAAGTTGTTACATTATACAGGGCACCTTGTTACAGCAAAGAACGCGTGGTTCGCAAAGTAAGTGTCACTGGTACATGTTACAGTTATTACATTAATTGGAATGTACACACTTATACATCTTATACACGATGTGCATAACAATGTAGGTGTTCACAGCTTCATACATTAAGCTTTTCATTTTTAGTTACCAAAGGGGATTCATTCCCCGGATTTGTACATAACAAATAATTGTGAATGGAATATGAAATAGTGAATGGAAATATATATGTAATGCGACCTCTACTTGATTGAATGATACATGCACGTAGCATTAACAGTACCTGTTATAAACCAGTACGATAGCCTCACAAGTGAAATAAAGCATTCACATATCGTGGTTAAATAAGTTTTGTTCTTTCAGTTATTGTCAGCACACAACTCGCCTACTGAGCCATCGGTGCGAGCCGCCCGAGCGTTGTTACAGTTGTAACCACTTGCCCCAATACAATTGTAACAACTTGTCCAAACATAATTTTTGCAGTTGAACGCACATGAACGATAGCAAATCTTGTTTTTTTTTCCAGTTTAGCTTCTACTTGGTATAACCACTTAAACTATGTGGTAGACATGTTTCAAATTTCATTCAAACCTAAAAAGTGGTTGCCGGAGATGATATTATGTGGACATAACCAAAAAAGTCTTGTCTACAGCTCGTTAATTTCGTCTTTTAACTCACGATTTTTGAACAATGTGTCTGCTGGTGGACTTCCAACCAACTACTGTCGCTGATGTCTACATATAACAACTTGCCCCTGTACAGGGTTGGTTTTCTACCTGGCAGTAAGGTATTTCTGTGTGCCCACGGCAGAAACGGGAGAAAGTATTTCTGCAGGGCAGAAGCAGTTCCTGCCCGGCAGAAATGGCAACAATAGGAAACACATGCCATTGATATGCAAATGCGTTCTTTTTATAGAATATGTTGTCAGTCTCTTTCTGTACCTGTCTACATGCGATAAGCATTGGTCCTGCCCTGCTCACAATAAACAACAAACATTTGTCCTGCCCTGCTCATAATAAACAACAAACATTTGTCCTGCCCTGTTCACAATAAACAACAAACATTTGTCCTGCCCTGCTCATAATAAACAACAAACATTTGTCCTGCCCTGTTCATAATAAACAACAAACATTTGTCCTGCCCTGCTCATAATAAACAACAAACATTTGTCCTGCCCAGTTCACAATAAACAGCAAACATTTGTCCTGCCCTGCTCATAATAAACAACACACATTTGTCCTGCCCTGTTCACAATAAACAACAAACATTTGTCCTGCCCTGCTCATAATAAACAACAAACATTTGTCCTGCCCTGTTCACAATAAACAACAAACATTTGTCCTGCCCTGCTCATAATAAACAACAAACATTTGTCCTGCCCTGTTCATAATAAACAACAAACATTTGTCCTGCCCTGCTCATAATAAACAACAAACATTTGTCCTGCCCAGTTCACAATAAACAGCAAACATTTGTCCTGCCCTGCTCATAATAAACAACACACATTTGTCCTGCCCTGTTCACAATAAACAACAAACATTTGTCCTGCCCTGCTCATAATAAACAACAAACATTTGTCCTGCCCTGTTCACAATAAACAACAAACATTTGTCCTGCCCTGCTCATAATAAACAACAAACATTTATCCTGCCCTGCTCATAATAAACAACAAACATTTGTCCTGCCCTGCTCATAATAAACAACAAACATTTGTCCTGCCCTGTTCGCAATAAACAACAAACATTTGTCCTGCCCTGTTCACAATAAACAACAAATATTTGTCCTGCCCTGCTCACAATAAACAACAAACATTACAGCAATATTTCAGGCTTATGTAGAAATTGTGGCAATCTTAGCAACTGATCACTGCCCCATGTCTCTTGGGTTTATGGTATGTACTGGGCAAGTTTAAATCCAGTTATGTGCAGTGACTGTAGTCTGTGCATACCGCATAACTGGCTTCAAACTGTTGCCCAGCCAAGTTGCCCTGAGTGCCCTACTTGCCCTAATACAAGATGCAAACAGTTTAGTCTCTTTATTGTCCAGTACTTGAAGTCAGCTCACTGTTACTATGTGTTGAAATATTATCAGAGGTAGAGCTTGAAACCTTGTACTGGCTTTAGTAGTGGGAGTATTTGGTGAATCGAGTATTTGTGTGGATGAAGTGGGAGAATGGTTGGGGGGAGGGGGTGTGGTGAAGGTGGTTGGGGGGAGGGGGTGTGGTGAAAGTAACCAGTTGGGGCGGGCATCATATGTGAAACAGGAATGTTGATATTGACAGGAAAACAACTGACAATTCTGGGAGTTTCTGCCACAAAGGCAGAAACTAGGGGAGAAAGGCATTTCTGCCGCACGGGCAGAAAGTATTTATGCCGCACGGTTTCTGCCGTGAAGGCAGAAACGTGCATACCCTGTCCCTATATATACCTAGCCCCGCTCTCCCCTACTAGTGTCGTATTGCAGAAACGTGCATACCCTGTCCCTATGTACAACTAGCCCCGCTCTCCCCTACTTGTGTCGTATTGCCGAAACGGTGACCTATTTAAATAAATCAAGTGTACATGGTATTGTTTCTTGTCTTTAGTGTTCTTATGATACATTCGAACTTTAAGAGCTAGGTCTGTAATTAATGGATTAATGTAAATTGTGTTAAGAAATACGCCGACAGCGTTGTTGTTGGCGCCGTCATTAATCACATTAAACGTTTTACTGATGTCTTAGAGTGTGCCGGTGTTTATATGATCATGTTGTTGTAATATTATTGTAAGATTATATGATCATGTTGTTGTAATACCGATCATAACGTAACATGTGTTTATCCTTTATCTGATCGTAATCTGTCAGTCGTGAGATCGAACTCACGTATTATGCATAAATCTACGAGGTCTACGTCGCATTCGATCTACGGAATAAACAAAAACACAAACAGTTAACTACAGCATACGGCTATACATATATAACTGTCCAGTCACTTGTCGGCACGTCTCAATATTCATCGTGTTCTCGTCGCAACGTAGCTTGCACTATACCTCTCGTGTTGTCTCGCCACCACTGTGTCGACCCTCTGGCGTTCAGCAGGCTGACAACACCCTTTACGTGGGTCTCAATCATTGCGTCTGACGTTGCTACGTAGTCTACAGTCCTCCCGTCGATACGTAATAACGTAATGCGATCAGCATCGGACTTCATGTGATCTATAATGACAGAGTCTGATCTAAGTTCCAGTTCTTTCATCTCGACCATACATATGGCTATTTCCACGTAGTCGGCAGCAACTGGCAGCCACTCGCTTTCTTCTCAAGGACACTCACGCCCGCCGAGACGAGATATAGCGCCTTCGACGTGGAACTGTTGGCTACCTGCCAGGCAGTGCGTCATTTCTGTTACTTCCTGGAACGACGTATTTTTCACGTTTACACGGATCACAGGCCGCTGACGTTCGCGTTCAGCAGCATCGTTGACAGATCCCCGCGACAGACTCGCCACCTACCGTTTATCGCCGAATTCACAACGGATATACGACACGTGCCTGGGAAGGATAACGTCGTCGCAGACGCGCTGCCTAGAGTGCGCATGGAAGATGACTCGCCATCTCCCACAGCCGTCACGGCGATCGTCGATCGGTTCACGCGGTCGCCCGAGGCAATACCTTACGTTTGCCTGCAAGCTGCCATTTATATTGGCAAGGAAAGCTGTTAGATTGCATGCGAAATCACCCAAGGGGTAAGACCACAGTTGACCTTACTGTTTATTGTTTCACACGAATGTAGGGTGTATTAAATTGCGATATGTGAATTTAAAGAATTCATATGATGTGACATAAGTGCAATTGCGCAGTCATATTCACAGGTTTGTTTGTAGAAGCTATTGGCTGTGAAATGGCGCATTTTTTGGAGAGTTTAACAGGCGGAGGGATTTATGGGAATTTTTTTTGCTATGGGCCACGTGGGAGCATGAATACATGGCTATTTTTGTCAAAATTGATGGGCATCGCACGTCGAGGCGTTTTAAAAGGGCTGGAGGTATGTGATTTTGATAAAACTTGGTCAGCATGTCAATGAGATGATGGCAGTTGCTGTGAAAAAGTTTAAGAATTTTTAGTGGTCACGTTTTCTTATAATCAGACAAAACGTTAACATGGCCACCAATGCAATTCTCAACTGTGGTCTGACTCCCCAAACAAAAGCCAAGGGCAAGTTATCACGCCGTTCGCAGTCAGCCTCAGCCTCTAGCTGGTCTGAGTCACGATAACGGCGATGGAGGAATTGTATTTACGATCTTATTAGTCATTGCTACTGGGGTGTTGATGTTCGCATCCCCGTGCCATACGGCATGTGAAGGTTCATCGTCAACCAGACTGCATTTCACCACGACAAAGTAAGACTACATTTTTCCGTGTTTTGTTTTTATAGAAATCAGTCATTTGATTTGTCGATTAGAGCTGATGTCTAGTTTTACGAGTCCGCATCCCCCTCGGATTTCGTTGGGTAGACTAGCTCTTTCTAGAATTATTAACACGTCATAAGTTAAAATACTGATAAAATTAAACTTATCATTTATTTTCTTGAGAAACTTCTTTAAAAAAAATTATATCTAATTTTGCGTCTAGATTAATCTGTGTAGAACTGGACAGAACAGAACAATATGGAACTCGATAGCAACACATTTGAGTGTATGCGATCAAACACTCCAAGCATTAACACACTATACAACAAACACTGGTAGTATGATGCAAGAAAAGGACAGTGTGAAAGACTTGGGTGTCACCATGACTACTGGTGGCACTTTCAAGAAGCACATTCAGCATGCAGTCTCTGAAGCTAAGAGGCAGTGTAAATGGATACTGAGAACATTTGGTACTAGACAAGTACTACCCATGCTCACTCTATGGAAGTCACTTGTACAGTGCAAGCTGGATCACTGTAGTCAGCTGTGGTGTCCCACAGAGACTGCAGATATCCAATATATCCAATCAATGGTCAGCAGCTTT
Source organism: Lamellibrachia satsuma (assembly GCA_033239005.1). Lineage (NCBI taxonomy): Eukaryota > Metazoa > Annelida > Polychaeta > Sabellida > Siboglinidae > Lamellibrachia > Lamellibrachia satsuma. The sequence goes on from BSQZ01000004.1 coordinate 15,698,435, forward strand.
TTAAAACAGTATCTGCATAACACAACAGAGTGCTCAGTGGAAACGTTTCAGTGGAGGCTCGATAATGACCTAAGAACAGTACATGAGGAACCCTTAATCCCTGGATACACAGCCCAGAGACGAGCAGGGACTAATAGTTTGCTTGACAATTCGGTACGGCCCACCACATACCGATGGTGGAAGTGCCAGGTGGATCGCACCCACCTAGCAGTAGACGTTGCGCTACCAGCGTTGCCGAGACACACTGATGTCAGAAGATTAAACAAGGTAACAAGGTAAAGCCTCCAGTTCACATAGAATCCTGTTTTTAGCATGATACTGATTCTAATGTTAGGACTTCACTCAAAGTGTCAGCTGACCAGTATTGGCATAAGGTTTCAGAAGTGAAAATAGGGTGTACCTTGGAATTTCCCCTTCTGGCGAAATTGTCTGCAGCTATGCTGTGCATACCACATGGTAATGCAGAATCTGAGCAGATATTTTCCTGACTTTCTTTTGTAAAAACAAATTTCGTTCACGGATGACAGGGAATACATTGAATGGTGTGGTTTTTGTCAGTTTTAATGTAAAGGAAAACGGCTACTCGTTTATTCCATCAGCAAGAGTGATAGAGAAAGCCAGGCGCCGTAGACAAGATGATGTGCAATGTGATTCAGATGTTGAATCTGAATAGTAAGCCTACATGATGTGGACCACAGTGTGACTGTAACCTGGGAATAGCTCAGTTGGTTAGATGTGATCTTTAAGTAGCGTAAAGTGACATGATATTATGTTGACTGTTCACAGTGTGACTGTAACCTGGGAATAGCTCAGTTGGTTAGATGTGATCTTGAAGTAGAGTAAAGTGACATGATATTATGTTGACTGTTCACAGTGTGACTGTAACCTGGGAATAGCTCAGTTGGTTAGATGTGATCTTGAAGTAGCGTAAAGTGACATGATATTATGTTGACTGTTCACAGTGTGTCAGACCATATAGGGTGAATGTTACATGCTTATTATAAATGATATCTCATTGGTGGAAAGATTGTGAGCTGGATGTCACATGCTCAGTGTCTGTGCTAGAATTATAGTTAAAAATGATATCTAGTCATTAGTGGATAAGTTGTGAGCTGAATGTTACATGCTCAATGTCTGTACTAGAGTTATAGTTAGAAATGATATCTCATCATTAGTGGATAGGCTGTGAGTTGAATGTTTAATGCTCAGTGTCGGTGCTAGAATTATTGTAAGTTATAAATGATATCTAGTCAGTAGTGGATATGATTTATGCTGAATATTACATCCTCAGTGTCTGTCCTAGAATTACTGTCAGATTTGATAACTGTAGGCATTAGTGTGATAGTGCTATGGTTACTGAGTGTGAGTTAGACTTGGGGACTGTATTAGTTGTACTTATTTGTTATTACAGTGTATTATTATTGCATATCTGTTCTACTTGTATTACACTTATTTGTATTTATACATTTTATGGTATGCACTTTTTGATGTTGTCATACCTAGTTGTTATTTATGATACATTGCATATAAGTAGCCACTGAATGAAAAAGTGGATGCAAGTTTGCATTTTTTGTTTGTTTTATTTTTATATATATAAAACCATGTATACTAACTACAATTTATGTGTCACGACATTTATGTAATTTGATAGTTATATGTATTTTATATAATTTTGCACGCTTCGAAATGAAATTTAAGAAGTCTCATCATATTTTTCAAAATCAATCGGGCATCCCTGTAATTCAAGTGCATTATTTGTCGTTCAAAATACGCACACATCGCACTGTTTAATGTCGCAATCCACGCAGACGCGCAGTCTACGCTGAACACGGCATCTGTCATATCTGTCCATACACCCGTGTCCCGTACCCCGCGACCGCACCTGTATGTGTGCGTGGTCAACCGTGACCATACAGTAAACACGACAGCAGCTGGTGTTTGTTGATCAACACATCCGACCAGCCAGCAACCTTGACCTTGACCTTGTTGATGAACCCAACCGTAAAGCAGTAGCGCGACATCACATCACGAGAAATCCACACGGGGGAGGAGAGCTACTAACAGACATGTTAAGATCAGATACCTACAATTACGTGTATCTACAAACTATCGCATTGTTGCAATGATGATGTTATCTTCACAGCATGACACACGCACCTAGTATAGAGCGAGGCTTGACTGCAGCATATAAATAATACGTGAGCGCCCACGTAACAAAATATCACAGAACTCTGATGAGTTTGGAAGCTAATGCTGTATAATATTACAATAGTGACGGGGCTATATTGTGCAAGATGAAAGCTACTAACAGACATGCTAAGACCAGATACCTACAATTACGTGTAACAACAGACAATCGCATAGCTGTAATGATGATGTCAACTTCACAGCACGACACATATACCTAGTGTAGAGCGGGGGTTGACTGCAGTATTGAAATAATGTATAACGTGATCGCCCGCGTGACAAAATACCACAGAACTCTGAGGAGTGTGGAAGCTAATGCTGTATAATATGACAAGAGTATTGTGCCAGACGAAACCGTATTATCGCCTGATCACTTCTCCGACAGGATGACCTGCTCGAGCGCAGGAGTAGGAAATAGGGCGGGGGAAATCCAGGTGTAACACACAGGGACAGATTCAGGAGTTAAGGCCACCACATATATATATATATATATATATATATATATATATATATATATATATATATATATATATATATATATATATATATACGTATATATATATATATACGTATATATATATACGTATATATATATATACATATATATATATATATATATATATATATATATATATATATATATATATATATATATATATATATATATATATATATATATATATATATATATATATATATATATATATATATATATATATATATATATATATATACATATATACCTGTGTGTGTGTGTGTGTGGGTGTGTGTGTGTGGTGTGTGTGTGTGTGTGTGTGTGTGTGTGTGTGTGTGTGTGTGTGTGTGTGTGTGTGTGTGTGTGTGTGTGTGTGTGTGTGTGTGTGTGTGTGTGTGTGTGTGTGTGTGTGTGTGTGTGTGTGTGTGTGTGTGTGTGTGTGTGTGTGTGTGTGTGTGTGTGTGTGTGTGTGTGTGTGTGTGTGTGTGTGTGTGTGTGTGTGTGTGTGTAAAGTTAATATATACTTTGAGCCCATGAATATACGTCCGAAAATGTTTTAGATCGAGATCCAGGGGGCGCAATTGCCCCCCTTGCCCCCCCCCCAGCAGATGCCTATGGACATCATATTTGTTCTCAGGAACGCATTGAAATAGTACTTATTTATACCCACATTCGCCATGTTACTGTTGCATAGTTCAGTTTCAGGATTTAAGCGTCATTGTGTGATAAATATCCTGTACAATAATCATATGCATGATATTGTACAGGGTGGTCCAAAACAAAGGGGCCGCTTGTACCTTGCGACGATAACCATGTTTTTATGCAACACTGGGGCTTTGTACCTTGCGAATCATGTTTGTTTTGTGCAACACGGAAACTGCCTTTCTAAACGATCGCACTGATTTCGGAATAGCGCACGTAATCTGGGAAATGTAGACGTTCAAATTAATTTACACCGGCTTAAACTAGTGCTCACGGGTAGTCGTGCTCACTGCGTTAGGGGCCGTTCACACCTGTCGATATTTACCTAATCTTACAAAGCATACTAAAGGGAGGGGGTCAAGTTCGCGTGCTAAATTTGTTTAAATGTCAGTCGCATACAAAATACTACCACCGCTGCGTCATGCAGCGCCGCGCGGTGAACTGTCACGGGAACTACTTTTGTTTGTATTGGTACAACCGTCCATGGCTCGGTGCTGCAATACAGTCAGACATCTTGGAAATTCACAACTTCGTGGAAAACAATTATCAATCTGACATGATGGAGTTGTTAGAAAAACACAAAGTTTCAATATAATTATCGAAGATAAATGTTTGTAAACATATATTCTGATGGTTAATACCGTGTGTCATACACATGCAGTGTGGCATGTTTAAAAAAACTGGAAAATTAGCAACATTTTAAAGTACTAATTCAGGGGTGGGGGTAGACCTGGTAATTAGTAAACCTTGCACGAAGGTAAATGGCGACAACTGTGAAAGGCCTCTTGGTGTCCAATGACTGTCTCCGGGTCCTTCGGCTGCGTACGTGTGTCGTGTTTTCTTTCAATGTGACACTGCGCTACGACTGCGTCAATTCAACAACGGTAGAGCACGTGGCTTGTCTCAGATGTGTGTATAAACAGTCAACGGCTGATCTTATCTGTAGTTGGTGGGCACGGCTGACTACACAGCGTCAATCACAACTACTGGTACGAACGCGTGCTTGGTTGATTCTCGGGGTCAGGTAGGCCTATGGCTACGGCGCCTACTATGGCCAGCATTGGCAGTTGTTGAACAATAGGCAAATACCCCTTCTGCATGCTAAATAAGCATTATAGGAAATACATGTCATGATATCACAGCTGGTGGTGTTTTTGTCTAGAAAGGGAGGCAGCTCAGCTTTTAGAGCTTTCGTTCCAATATACAGAGGGTAACAATACAAAAGGGAAGCTTTTAGTAAATGTTGTACCGACATGACGGACCGACATGACATGAAGGACCGACATGACATGAAGGACCGATATGGCATGAAGGACCGACATGACATGAAGGACCGATATGGCATGAAGGACCGACATGACATGAAGGACCGACATGACACAAAGGACCGACATGACATGAAGAACCGACATGACATGAAGGACCGATATGGCATGAAGGACCGACATGACATGAAGGACCGACATGACATGAAGGACCGACATGACATGAAGGACTGACATGACATGAAGGACCGACATAACGTATTTAATTTCTACGTGGCAACATCAAAAGATGACGTCAGCAGCCACCACCCTGAAGTACTCGCGTTCAGTGCCCTGGTTGCAGTAAAACACAGCCTCCGGGATTAGTGTTAAGGTCTGTTATTTACGCTTTTCATTACTTTATTTTGTCATGATATTGCGACCAAATATAGATTCCTGCACCGAATAACCATGTGTCGTGTGACGTGTCGTGTGACATGTCGTGTGATCAAGTTCTACGGTATTACCATAGAGCTTCGCTGAGATATTCGCTATATAATATAAATTATTCTTGAATCCTATACACGTATGTATTTCATGTGACTACATGAAGTACATACGTGTATGTGATTCAAGAATAAATTATAACGATGATTATTCACAATATTGCAGGGATATACTGCCAAAGACATCTCATTGACGGTGCTCAAGTTGTTACGTTCGCTCTCTTTGTGTATTTTATTGTAACGAGTCGTGAGCTATTTGACAAGTAAAATATCCCTTTTCGCCAGTGCGTACCTGTATATTTACTCATTCGGGCGTGCGGTTATGCATTTGTGTGTGTGTGTGTGTGCGTTCGCGCGTGCGTGTGCGTGCGTGCGTGTGTGCGTCTGCTGCGTGTATATTTGCGAGTGCGTGCGTGCGTGCGTGCGTGCGTGAGTGAGTGAGTGAGTGAGTGAGTGAGTGAGTGAGTGAGTGAGTGAGTGAGTGCATGCGCGTTCCGATGTGTCAATGGCATGTTGTACTTGATAAACTGTGTGGGTCCAATATCTACAATGTCTGCCTGGCCAAATGCCCTCAGGCCAACCATTCTTAATGTATCGGAAATATTTATTTGTATACGTTTACAATTGTATCTACATCTGCTCGTTCTTATAGAAACAAATTCCGAGATGGTCACGCACAATTAGGCTACAGAATTACATCTAGCACACATTATCAGGGGGAGCTCGGAACATTCTAGTTTATCGCAGATTCGTGAAAGACTTGTCGTTTTGTGCCCCCGTCGCTAGCTCGCTCGCTACCTCATTGGTGGCGGTGCACTCAATCGACAGACTTCAACCCTGTCTGAACGCGTCAACAAAACGGCTGCAGGCATCAGTATCGTAACAACATACAGTGGAACCTCGTTAATCCGTACACGTTGGTCCCCAGTGTATGCGTCCGGATTAAAGAGTTTTCCGGATAAAAGAATATTGCACTTATTCCAACATTTACCTCAATACTTATCTAAAATGGATATACATATCATATTTATGTTGCTGTAGTGTTTTATATTTGTAGTCAGCGTGTTAAATAAATAACTTACTTGTTTCCTATGATTTCAATAGTTGACAAATTATATCCATTAAGTATGAATATCACACGTGTTGAATACTATAACATAATCTGGACACTAATGTCACTTGATGCACATGTACAATCTAATGGCTCTTTCGAGAAGAAGTCCGCTTGTCTGCTTGGTTTCTCAGGCCGGTCAGTCTACGATGATTTCTTTTGCTAATTGTCACAGGTCGTCATGGGCATCGTTCTAGACTGTGATGATGTCAATAACTGTTGTCTTGGTAAAGTTTCAAGACTATCAAGTACACAGCGCAACGGCTACACACAAATGTGAGTATCGGGCGTCACGGTCAAATCGATCAAGCGGTTGCAGGCGGTTGAGATTTTCTGATTGTTGAGATAAAGGTCCCTCTTCAGTTCGATATATATATATATATATATTAATTATTATTATTATTACTAAAATTTATAAAGTGCCATATATAAGAAGTCGTCAAGGTCACAGATGTTCTTCTTCTTTCTCATTCCTTTTTCCACTTGGGCATGAAATGAATCAGGCGACATAAACGTGTGCCCTTTTCGAGGTATTTGAATGTGATAGTCTCGGGCTCTCCTGGTCGGTTGACCTCAGCAACCGTGGCAGTGAACAGAACCCAGTTCTTATTTTGGGCTCCACAGTTATCTGTCCAGAAAACAAAGTTTTTGCTGTCACGGTATGTTGGCAACCCCATTGCTTTAACGTAACTGCTTGCCAGATCCTCTGCATTCCGACCACTCACTGCCTCATGCCAGATGACACCAACTACCTTTCCTCGGCACTTTTCACCCAGGGGAGTGAATGTTTCATGAAAAAGCACAAGGTGACGAGTGAAAACGCATGTCTTTACATCAGGAAGCCGAGGGAGCATAATGACTTTCTGCATATCCACTGAGAAATATGCATCCTCGGGATTTTCTTCCTTGTCGTTGTCAACTTGGTACATTTCTCTACTTCGCGCTGCATTGTTTTTGTGCACAGCGAAGTCTTTACACTTGTCACAAGTAGTGCGTTCCTCCTCGTTATTGTGGGTACCGGTATGTTGTTCAAAACCCAAGCACTCTTCACATTCTTCTTCCCCGAGTTTTACGAAGCTAATTTTCTCATCAGCGACAGCTTTTCTGTACGTTTGATAACACCAGTGATCTGGGTATTTGCCTTAAAATCATCATACATCTCCTGAATAGACAGTTCTGGGGGAGATACCTGCGCAGAGGGGCGTGGTTCCTGCGGTAGTGGCTTACAGCAGGATAATAAGAGTTAATATGTTCCCCAGTTATAGAATGTTTCTCTGTACTCATATTGTGTGCTGGAGCATGGCGTCCTCTTTTATCTGGAGGTGGTCAGAGATCACCATAACGCTCAACAGAAGAGAGGGTTACAGTTATTAACTTATTTGCCGTGTAACAAGGGTGTTCAAAAAGAATGTTTTACAAACAATCATTTCCTCCCCAGCAGAGTCATTGACATTATAATAACGGCTTGCATTCCGACTGCCACCACCAACACTGTTCTCTCGTATACGTTGACGTTTCTTGGGTACTTGTTTCACACTGTTGTAAATGAAGACTCTACGTCGATCATACGGAAGAGCCCAGCACTGGCGATGAATTTCAACACGTCTCTCCTCCGGAATTTTGTCCAGACACTTTCGTTTGCACGAACGGGGCGGGAGCAGGGCCTTGACACATTCTTCAGGGCCTTTGCCTTTCTTTTGTCTATGGATTACCTCCGTAGGTTGTTCTCCATGACTTTGACTTCGAGCATCCCCGTTTCCAGTCACATCATGGTTCACTTCCTCTTCACGTCGGTCGTCGTCAGAGTCTGGCACTGTTTCATTTGCCTGCTCAGGATTTTCTTGGTTGCCCTCTGCGGTAAATGGGTCTTCACCCATTTCGTCAGCATGGGGCACATTATCAGCAACGCCATCTTCTCCATTGTCGACAGGAACCCCATTTATAGTTCCACTGAAAAGAAAAAAGGCCTAATTTGTGACGTTAATATTGCGAAGAAGGACAATTGCCCCAGTCGGGACATCAGGCTCTTGCCGAGAACATTTAATTGCCCCCAGACATTCCCAGGACACTGCCACTCCAGACATCAGCCCCCTCTCAGACATTAGCCCCCCGTGACAGATTTTTCCTGTTAACTAACCAGGGCAACATGTCAAGGGGTAATGCCCGGGACGGGGGCCAACTAAGGAATTTTCAGGCAAAAATACAGCCAACAACTTGAGAATTTACTCTAAATGATAAGGATAGGCCGGATAAGTCTAGGGTCTATACTCTACTTTCAACAAATGGATGAAGGTGCTTCACATAACTGGTCCCTGCACGATTTCTCATCACTCATGGAATGGGAGCA